>JAAAWM010010436.1:0-40000 GCA_036873465.1 Thinopyrum obtusiflorum | reverse complement strand
CCCCCCCCCCCCCCCCCCCCCCCCCCCCCCCCCCCCCCCCCCCCCCCCCCCCCCCCCCCCCCCCCCCCCCCCCCCCCCCCCCCCCCCCCCCCCCCCCCCCCCCCCCCCCCCCCCCCCCCCCCCCCCCCCCCCCCCCCCCCCCCCCCCCCCCCCCCCCCCCCCCCCCCCCCCCCCCCCCCCCCCCCCCCCCCCCCCCCCCCCCCCCCCCCCCCCCCCCCCCCCCCCCCCCCCCCCCCCCCCCCCCCCCCCCCCCCCCCCCCCCCCCTGCTGGCAGGACCGCCCCGGACTAAGTCCATGCGGGCAGCCACAAGATCGTCTACGAGGTTGTCGAAAGACTCCTCCAGAGCCTTGAGATACTCCACAACCATCTCGATGGCTTCATCTCGCTCTCCCCGATGGCAGGCGAATGCATAGTGACTGGTGTATGGCACATGGCATGGGAGGTAGCGGTAGCGACGAGTCTTCATCGTAGGAAGGATGTCCCGAAGACGAGCTATCGCCTCACGGGCAGCCATCTGCATGGCATGCCTCTCCGTAGGCATGGCCCTTCCCACAAAACGGAAGTGGCGAGCTGCAGAACGTCCTCCCTTGAATTGCACCACAGCTTGGTGCATAGACACGTCGTCGCTGAGCTTGTGCTGATAGAGCGTGAACTCCGGGCGAGCTGCTGGCCCGATCGCGAGCTTGGTGATGGAGACGAGGAGCTTGACAAACCCCTCGGGCACGTTCGTGAACACTCGATTCTCACAGCTGCTGCCAGCCATCTACAAAAGTAGGCAAAAATTCTGAGTAGTCATGTCATAAATTTATGATGACCAACAGAAAATAGCTACAATTGCAAAATGCTGAAAAAGCACAAAAGACGCTAATAACCGATTAGCGATCGCACCTAGTGGCTTCCTACAGTCAGCCTGGCTCTGATACCAAGCTTGTCACGACCGGTTTTTCAATAATATAATTATTGAGAGACCAATCCCTTTTACGGACCAGTAAGGAAGAATTCCTTCTCACTGGTAGACAATATCATGGTCACAGAAGAAAAATACCAGGAGTACTGAATATAATACAAAGTTGAGCGGAAACTGCCCAACAATTTATTACATGCACGCCGATAAAACAAGACGGCGGATAGGGTGGCATAACTACTAACTCACGATAATAACGGTGGTCCCCCCCCCCCCCCCCCCCCCCCCCCCCCCCCCCCCCCCCCCCCCCCCCCCCCCCCCCCCCCCCCCCCCCCCCCCCCCCCCCCCCCCCCCCCCCCCCCCCCCCCCCCCCCCCCCCCCCCCCCCCCCCCCCCCCCCCCCCCCCCCCCCCCCCCCCCCCCCCCCCCCCCCCCCCCCCCCCCCCCCCCCCCCCCCCCCCCCCCCCCCCCCCCCCCCCCCCCCCCCCCCCCCCCCCCCCCCCCCCCCCCCCCCCCCCCCCCCCCCCCCCCCCCCCCCCCCCCCCCCCCCCCCCCCCCCCCCCCCCCCCCCCCCCCCCCCCCCCCCCCCCCCCCCCCCCCCCCCCCCCCCCCCCCCCCCCCCCCCCCCCCCCCCCCCCCCCCCCCCCCCCCCCCCCCCCCCCCCCCCCCCCCCCCCCCCCCCCCCCCCCCCCCCCCCCCCCCCCCCCCCCCCCCCCCCCCCCCCCCCCCCCCCCCCCCCCCCCCCCCCCCCCCCCCCCCCCCCCCCCCCCCCCCCCCCCCCCCCCCCCCCCCCCCCCCCCCCCCCCCCCCCCCCCCCCCCCCCCCCCCCCCCCCCCCCCCCCCCCCCCCCCCCCCCCCCCCCCCCCCCCCCCCCCCCCCCCCCCCCCCCCCCCCCCCCCCCCCCCCCCCCCCCCCCCCCCCCCCCCCCCCCCCCCCCCCCCCCCCCCCCCCCCCCCCCCCCCCCCCCCCCCCCCCCCCCCCCCCCCCCCCCCCCCCCCCCCCCCCCCCCCCCCCCCCCCCCCCCCCCCCCCCCCCCCCCCCCCCCCCCCCCCCCCCCCCCCCCCCCCCCCCCCCCCCCCCCCCCCCCCCCCCCCCCCCCCCCCCCCCCCCCCCCCCCCCCCCCCCCCCCCCCCCCCCCCCCCCCCCCCCCCCCCCCCCCCCCCCCCCCCCCCCCCCCCCCCCCCCCCCCCCCCCCCCCCCCCCCCCCCCCCCCCCCCCCCCCCCCCCCCCCCCCCCCCCCCCCCCCCCCCCCCCCCCCCCCCCCCCCCCCCCCCCCCCCCCCCCCCCCCCCCCCCCCCCCCCCCCCCCCCCCCCCCCCCCCCCCCCCCCCCCCCCCCCCCCCCCCCCCCCCCCCCCCCCCCCCCCCCCCCCCCCCCCCCCCCCCCCCCCCCCCCCCCCCCCCCCCCCCCCCCCCCCCCCCCCCCCCCCCCCCCCCCCCCCCCCCCCCCCCCCCCCCCCCCCCCCCCCCCCCCCCCCCCCCCCCCCCCCCCCCCCCCCCCCCCCCCCCCCCCCCCCCCCCCCCCCCCCCCCCCCCCCCCCCCCCCCCCCCCCCCCCCCCCCCCCCCCCCCCCCCCCCCCCCCCCCCCCCCCCCCCCCCCCCCCCCCCCCCCCCCCCCCCCCCCCCCCCCCCCCCCCCCCCCCCCCCCCCCCCCCCCCCCCCCCCCCCCCCCCCCCCCCCCCCCCCCCCCCCCCCCCCCCCCCCCCCCCCCCCCCCCCCCCCCCCCCCCCCCCCCCCCCCCCCCCCCCCCCCCCCCCCCCCCCCCCCCCCCCCCCCCCCCCCCCCCCCCCCCCCCCCCCCCCCCCCCCCCCCCCCCCCCCCCCCCCCCCCCCCCCCCCCCCCCCCCCCCCCCCCCCCCCCCCCCCCCCCCCCCCCCCCCCCCCCCCCCCCCCCCCCCCCCCCCCCCCCCCCCCCCCCCCCCCCCCCCCCCCCCCCCCCCCCCCCCCCCCCCCCCCCCCCCCCCCCCCCCCCCCCCCCCCCCCCCCCCCCCCCCCCCCCCCCCCCCCCCCCCCCCCCCCCCCCCCCCCCCCCCCCCCCCCCCCCCCCCCCCCCCCCCCCCCCCCCCCCCCCCCCCCCCCCCCCCCCCCCCCCCCCCCCCCCCCCCCCCCCCCCCCCCCCCCCCCCCCCCCCCCCCCCCCCCCCCCCCCCCCCCCCCCCCCCCCCCCCCCCCCCCCCCCCCCCCCCCCCCCCCCCCCCCCCCCCCCCCCCCCCCCCCCCCCCCCCCCCCCCCCCCCCCCCCCCCCCCCCCCCCCCCCCCCCCCCCCCCCCCCCCCCCCCCCCCCCCCCCCCCCCCCCCCCCCCCCCCCCCCCCCCCCCCCCCCCCCCCCCCCCCCCCCCCCCCCCCCCCCCCCCCCCCCCCCCCCCCCCCCCCCCCCCCCCCCCCCCCCCCCCCCCCCCCCCCCCCCCCCCCCCCCCCCCCCCCCCCCCCCCCCCCCCCCCCCCCCCCCCCCCCCCCCCCCCCCCCCCCCCCCCCCCCCCCCCCCCCCCCCCCCCCCCCCCCCCCCCCCCCCCCCCCCCCCCCCCCCCCCCCCCCCCCCCCCCCCCCCCCCCCCCCCCCCCCCCCCCCCCCCCCCCCCCCCCCCCCCCCCCCCCCCCCCCCCCCCCCCCCCCCCCCCCCCCCCAGCTACTGGCAAGAGCTGAGAGGTAGAGGTGCACGCACGGGGGTGAATCGAGCTGGACCCCGTGGCGGGTCGAGGCGGCCGGAGTTGGGGAAGAAGGCTCCCTCGGGGCTCTTCCAGTGGCTTGGCGTGGTATTGGTGGAGTGCAGAGGTGGTGTGGGTTCGAGTTCGAGCTCGGGGCCTCCTTTTATAGGCGATCCGAGGGGGTGGCCGTGAACGGGATAGCTCCGGCGAGCGATTACGGCGAGGCAGAGGTTGGGCAGGGGGTTTAAGCGGCTAGGCACCATCAGGGAGGATCACTGGTGCCGTTCCCCCGCTAAACCTCGGTCGGGCTTGGCGTAATGCGCCGATCCTCGACGGGGCGGCCGTACGGGCACGGCGGCGGCAGAGAGCGCGCTCCGCGCCTAGCAGTTCACGACGACGGATGGCAGCGTGCACGGGTGAGTGGATGGCCACGCGGCGGCCTCCGGTGGCTTGGGCGGCGCTGGACGGCGCCCCCCCCCCTCTCTGGCAGCCGCAAAGCCGCTGCTGCCGTCGCTCACGGGTGGCGCACCTCCTCCTGCTCGTCGCCGACGCCCGCAAACCTCCAGGCGATCGTGCGGCGCAGGGATAAGAAGGAGGGGACAGGCCCCCCCCCCCCCCCCCCCCCCCCCCCCCCCCCCCCCCCCCCCCCCCCCCACCTCCAGGCGATCGTGCGGCGCAGGGGATAAGAAGGAGGGAACAGGGAGCAAGGCGCCACCGGGGTACTGGCGAGATCGAGAACGAGCTCTGAAGAAAACGACAGTGGTTACTGAAACTGTTTAACTGAACTCTGAACATTGACAGCAACAGTGTCCATCAGGTGTTCGACGAAATGATTTGGCATGAAGAAATTTTTTTCTGGACCCCCCCCCCCCCCCTCTCAATGCATCCAGAGGCTGCCTGAATTTTCTCAGATTTTTGGGAGGAGAAAACAAATGAATTTCATCAAATTTGGCAAATAAGGTCCAAACTTGCAGCAAGTACAATTTGAAATATTTGAACTGGAGACCAGTGGATCTTCATGGATCTTGGTTGAGGGCTCTAAGGACTAGCTAGGGAAATTGGTTTGGAGGCAGAACTCAAAGTAGAAAGGGTAGCTCCTTTGTAAATCTCCAAGAGCCAAAGTAGAGGGCAGAAATTATTTTTGATAAGAATTAAATGGAAGAAAATTTATGGGGAGGTTCAAACTGCTGGATTTGAAGTATATCATGATCCAAAGATGGGGAAAGGCTTTTGGGAGGGGATTTCCACTTGGGTCATGGCAAGAGGGATTTTTTGAAAGGGGAAAAGATCACTCCAAATGCCATAGGATTATTTAAAAGATTTTCAAAAATATTTTTTCCAAATGAACCCCCTGAAAAACCCTTGAGCCAACATGGGATGAAAAACCTCCAAGACCAACAATCAAGTCTAGGGTGAAACCAAACAAACACTTGTCATAAAAAGGAGATCCCCCCCCCCCCCCCCCCCCCCCCCCCCCCCCCCCCCCCCCCCCCCCCCCCCCCCCCCCCCCCCCCCCCCCCCCCCCCCCCCCCCCCCCCCCCCCCCCCCCCCCCCCCCCCCCCCCCCCCCCCCCCCCCCCCCCCCCCCCCCCCCCCCCCCCCCCCCCCCCCCCCCCCCCCCCCCCCCCCCCCCCCCCCCCCCCCCCCCCCCCCCCCCCCCCCCCCCCCCCCCCCCCCCCCCCCCCCCCCCCCCCCCCCCCCCCCCCCCCCCCCCCCCTGCAGCGGTATTTCGCGGACCCTAAGGTAGCAAAGCTCCTGCGTTGGCACGCAGATAGGGAGGAGAAGAAGCGAGAAGATGACGCAAATGATCCGGAGATAAATAAAAAAGACAAGATGTTGAGTCACCCTAAGGATGCGAGCCAGTGGCAAGCGTTGAACTTCGAAGACCCAGAATTTGGGAACGATCCAAGGAACATCGTGCTGGGCGCGAGCACCGATGGAGTCAATCCGTTTGGCAGCCAGAGAAGCACACATAGCACCTGGTCTGTGTTTGTGTGGATGTACAACCTTCCCCCCTGGAAGTGCATGAAGAGGAAGTACATTCACATGAGTATGCTAATTGAAGGGCCAAAACAACCAGGGAACGACATCAATCTGTATCTGGGGCTGCTGAAAGAGGAGCTAGACACGCTGTGGAAAACGCCAGCCAATACGTGGGACGCCGCAGAGAAAGAATATTTTCCTATGAGAGCCGCACTGCTCACGACGGTGCACGACTATCTCGGTTACGGATACCCCCCCCCCCCCCCCCCCCCCCCCCCCCCCCCCCCCCCCCCCCCCCCCCCCCCCCCCCCCCCCCCCCCCCCCCCCCCCCCCCCCCCCCCCCCCCCCCCCCCCCCCCCCCCCCCCCCCCCCCCCCCCCCCCCCCCCCCCCCCCCCCCCCCCCCCCCCCCCCCCCCCCCCCCCCCCCCCCCCCCCCCCCCCCCCCCCCCCCCCCCCCCCCCCCCCCCCCCCCCCCCCCCCCCCCCCCCCCCCCCCCCCCCCCCCCCCCCCCCCCCCCCCCCCCCCCCCCCCCCCCCCCCCCCCCCCCCCCCCCCCCCCCCCCCCCCCCCCCCCCCCCCCCCCCCCCGAGGTCGGTTTTCTGGGACTTGCCGTACTGGAAGATCCTCCGTGTGCCTCACATCCTTGATGTAATGCATATCACGAAGAACATGTGCGAGAGTCTGCTTGGTACCCTACTCAACATGCCAGAGAGGACCAAAGATGGGCCGAAAGCAAGGGCAGACTTGAAATCAATGGGCATCAGGGAGGAGCTTCACGCTAATGATGATGATGATGATGAGGCGAAGGACACGGAAAGTCATCGCAAAGGCAAAAAGGCCAAGAAGATCGGAAATGACTGCCCTCCCGCATGCTTCACTCTAATTCAGGAGGAGATCGAGCAGTTTTTCACCTGCCTAGTAGGAGTAAAACTTCCTTACGGTTACGCGGGGAAGATAAGCAGATACCTAGACTCAGCGAAGCAGAAGTTCAGCGGGATGAAGTCTCATGACTGTCACGTGCTGATGACGCAGATACTTCCAGTTGCAATCCGTGGGATCATGGACGCGCACGTCCGTGAAACGCTATTTGGCCTATGCAACTTTTTCGACGTCATCTCTCAGAAGTTGGTTGGCGTGAGGCAACTCAGAAGGCTACAGGAAGAGATCGTGGTGATACTATGCGAGCTTGAGATGTACTTCCCGCCCGCATTCTTCGACATTATGGTGCATCTGCTGGTCCATATCGTGGAGGATATCATCCAACTCGGGCGGACGTTCCTGCACAGCATGATGCCGTTCGAAAGGATGAATGGTGTCATCAAAGGATACATTCGCAACATGTCACGTCCAGAGGGAAGCATAGCCAGGGGCTTTCTGACCGAAGAGTGCATCTCCTACTGCACGAATTATCTAGGCATCGAGAACCCCGTTGGTCTGCCCGTCAAAAGGCACCTCGGCAGGCTCGCTGGATGGGGTCACCGCAAGGGTCGCCGCGAAATGCATGTCGACTTCGAGGGTCGACTCGCCTACTTTGAAAGAGCAAACCTAGTCGCGCTACAACACATAGACGTGGTCGATCCTTATCGATAGCCTGTCCTACGGTAACGGACACTCGGAGTTGTATCCCGATCGGTACAACTAGAACATGAGATGATATCTGGATAGTACGGCTCTGGGATTACTTTCTCGCAGGGGAGTCGAGAAAGGATCTCAGGTCGAGGTTGATGACACCATTTCTATTACTACTTTACATTATGTTGATCTACCCTCTTCTCATGCTGCAAGACTGATGAAGAGGCTGAAGATGCTAGTCTTCGATAGGACTAGGCTTTCCTCCTCTATTCTGGCATTTCTGCAGCCCAGTCTACATATAAAGCCCCCTTTGAAAATGTTGCATATGTAGTGTAGATCCTTGCTTGCTGAGTACTTCGGATGAGTACTCACGTTTGCTTTACTTTCTTTTTCCGCATATTCATTTGATGCCACCAGACGACGGAGCCCCTGAGTCAGCTGCCCCAGCCGACGACCACAGTTACTACTACTACCCGTCCGGCGACTACTACTACTACGAGGAGCCGACTGACGACCAGAAGTAGGATTGGAGGGCCCTAGGCAGGAGGCCTACGCCTTTCGATCGTAGCTTTTATTTTACCCCCGCCTCTGTGAAGGCCTACCTCTCTCTCTGTAATTTATATCTGTACTCAGATATCTAATGCTTCCGCTGACGCTTGTATGCATCGAGCTATGTATTCGAGCCCTCGAGGCCCTGGCTTTTAATATAAAGCTTGAATGACTTTACTTATGTTTTAAAGTTGTGTTGTGATATCTTCAAGTGAGGCCTTAGGCTTGATCGTGTGCATTTGCGTGTATGGTTAGTGCACGATTAAGCCGAGGTCGTCACAAAGTGCCCGACCAGTTTCGAGGAGGCGAAGAAAATCGTGTGTCCTCTGGATTTACCGCACGTGAAATACCATGTGTGCATGAACGATTGCATCATTTATCGGGACGAGCACGCAGAGTCTACCATATGTCCGGTGTGCGGCATCACTCGATACAAGAAGAGGAAGAAAGCTCCTCGAAAAGTGGTGTGGTACTTTCCGATCACTCCTCGTCTGCAGCGGTATTTCGTGGACCCTAAGGCAGCAAAGCTTCTGCGTTGGCACGCGGATAGGGAGGAGAAGAAGCGAGAAGATGACGGAAATGACCCCCCCCCCCCCCCCCCCCCCCCCCCCCCCCCCCCCCCCCCCCCCCCCCCCCCCCCCCCCCCCCCCCCCCCCCCCCCCCCCCCCCCCCCCCCCCCCCCCCCCCCCCCCCCCCCCCCCCCCCCCCCCCCCCCCCCCCCCCCCCCCCCCCCCCCCCCCCCCCCCCCCCCCCCCCCCCCCCCCCCCCCCCCCCCCCCCCCCCCCCCCCCCCCCCCCCCCCCCCCCCCCCCCCCCCCCCCCCCCCCCCCCCCCCCCCCCCCCCCCCCCCCCCCCCCCCCCCCCCCCCCCCCCCCCCCCCCCCCCCCCCCCCCCCCCCCCCCCCCCCCCCCCCCCCCCCCCCCCCCCCCCCCCCCCCCCCCCCCCCCCCCCCCCCCCCCCCCCCCCCCCCCCCCCCCCCCCCCCCCCCCCCCCCCCCCCCCCCCCCCCCCCCCCCCCCCCCCCCCCCCCCCCCCCCCCCCCCCCCCCCCCCCCCCCCCCCCCCCCCCCCCCCCCCCCCCCCCCCCCCCCCCCCCCCCCCCCCCCCCCCCCCCCCCCCCCCCCCCCCCCCCCCCCCCCCCCCCCCCCCCCCCCCCCCCCCCCCCCCCCCCCCCCCCCCCCCCCCCCCCCCCCCCCCCCCCCCCCCCCCCCCCCCCCCCCCCCCCCCCCCCCCCCCCCCCCCCCCCCCCCCCCCCCCCCCCCCCCCCCCCCCCCCCCCCCCCCCCCCCCCCCCCCCCCCCCCCCCCCCCCCCCCCCCCCCCCCCCCCCCCCCCCCCCCCCCCCCCCCCCCCCCCCCCCCCCCCCCCCCCCCCCCCCCCCCCCCCCCCCCCCCCCCCCCCCCCCCCCCCCCCCCCCCCCCCCCCCCCCCCCCCCCCCCCCCCCCCCCCCCCCCCCCCCCCCCCCCCCCCCCCCCCCCCCCCCCCCCCCCCCCCCCCCCCCCCCCCCCCCCCCCCCCCCCCCCCCCCCCCCCCCCCCCCCCCCCCCCCCCCCCCCCCCCCCCCCCCCCCCCCCCCCCCCCCCCCCCCCCCCCCCCCCCCCCCCCCCCCCCCCCCCCCCCCCCCCCCCCCCCCCCCCCCCCCCCCCCCCCCCCCCCCCCCCCCCCCCCCCCCCCCCCCCCCCCCCCCCCCCCCCCCCCCCCCCCCCCCCCCCCCCCCCCCCCCCCCCCCCCCCCCCCCCCCCCCCCCCCCCCCCCCCCCCCCCCCCCCCCCCCCCCCCCCCCCCCCCCCCCCCCCCCCCCCCCCCCCCCCCCCCCCCCCCCCCCCCCCCCCCCCCCCCCCCCCCCCCCCCCCCCCCCCCCCCCCCCCCCCCCCCCCCCCCCCCCCCCCCCCCCCCCCCCCCCCCCCCCCCCCCCCCCCCCCCCCCCCCCCCCCCCCCCCCCCCCCCCCCCCCCCCCCCCCCCCCCCCCCCCCCCCCCCCCCCCCCCCCCCCCCCCCCCCCCCCCCCCCCCCCCCCCCCCCCCCCCCCCCCCCCCCCCCCCCCCCCCCCCCCCCCCCCCCCCCCCCCCCCCCCCCCCCCCCCCCCCCCCCCCCCCCCCCCCCCCCCCCCCCCCCCCCCCCCCCCCCCCCCCCCCCCCCCCCCCCCCCCCCCCCCCCCCCCCCCCCCCCCCCCCCCCCCCCCCCCCCCCCCCCCCCCCCCCCCCCCCCCCCCCCCCCCCCCCCCCCCCCCCCCCCCCCCCCCCCCCCCCCCCCCCCCCCCCCCCCCCCCCCCCCCCCCCCCCCCCCCCCCCCCCCCCCCCCCCCCCCCCCCCCCCCCCCCCCCCCCCCCCCCCCCCCCCCCCCCCCCCCCCCCCCCCCCCCCCCCCCCCCCCCCCCCCCCCCCCCCCCCCCCCCCCCCCCCCCCCCCCCCCCCCCCCCCCCCCCCCCCCCCCCCCCCCCCCCCCCCCCCCCCCCCCCCCCCCCCCCCCCCCCCCCCCCCCCCCCCCCCCCCCCCCCCCCCCCCCCCCCCCCCCCCCCCAGGCTTGGTTCAACAATATGGGAGGCATGAAAAGCGAGTGGTAGGTATCACAACATAGGCATAGCAAAAGAGCGAGCAACTAAGCAAGCAAAGATAGAAGTGATTTCGAGGGTATGATCATCTTGCCTGAAATCCCGCAAGGAAGAAGAACAAGTCCATGAAGAAGACAAACGGGCGTAGACGAACGGGTCCTCACAAACGCGACGTTACCGGAATCAACCCGAAGAAGCAAACACCGGAAAGAAACACACAACATAGTAAACAACCAACACATGAACATGGTATGATATGCGGGATGCGGTATGCGATGCATATGCATGATTTGACAAGAGATGAATGAACCTAGCCTCATCATGGAAATCCAAGTGTTCCACTGCAAAGGTGAGATGAAATTGCTTGAAAACGATATAAAGAACGCCGGAATCGGAGTTACGGTTTGCAAATGGCAAGCAATTTCAAATAAGACACCGGTCTGCGATATACAGCAAGTAGCCATCTAAATGCAATGAGATGAACATGCTAAAACACCCAATCATGGCAACAAAATACATGGCTGGAATCCATTCATGATGCTTAACAAAAGTCTAGCACTGAGCTACGACCAATTCCCCCCCCCCCCCCCCCCCCCCCCCCCCCCCCCCCCCCCCCCCCCCCCCCCCCCCCCCCCCCCCCCCCCCCCCCCCCCCCCCCCCCCCCCCCCCCCCCCCCCCCCCCCCCCCCCCCCCCCCCCCCCCCCCCCCCCCCCCCCCCCCCCCCCCCCCCCCCCCCCCCCCCCCCCCCCCCCCCCCCCCCCCCCCCCCCCCCCCCCCCCCCCCCCCCCCCCCCCCCCCCCCCCCCAGATTTTGCGTTCCTTACGCGGTTGGGTTATAATGGGAACCCCTTGACAGTTCACCTTGAGTAAAACTCCTCCAGCAATGCCCAATATTGGTTTTACCATTCGCCACCTAGCCTTTTCTTTCCCTTGGGTTCTGCAGACTCAAGGGTGCGATTTTGCTAATTATCCGGGGAACCGAGAGTTTACCTGTATTACAGAAAAACCCTCAGCATTGTTGCATTTAATAACTAATTAACCATGCATCAGAATTAAACAAACTTAATATGAAACTTGCTCAAAATTTTGTGTAGATTAATAATATGCCACTTTCATCTATGTTTAAAATGTTTAAAAATGCTGTTTGATTAAATTTTCTCCTATGCCATGTTAAAATGCTTTAATTCATAACTAAATAACCGTAACTCCGATTTTAATAAACTTTATATGTAAATGGGGTGGAAAAATGCCTAGTTTAACATGGTGACATCTCTTTGCATGTTTAACAACTCTAAAATTGTGTTTAGGGCAGAACAATACCAAACCTTATATATGCATATGGGGATTTACCGGAATTTGTTGTTCATTGTTTCCGGCCTCATTTAACCTTGACTAGATAGGTAGTTTTCATTTGCTTCACCCTCTTGCCATGCTTAACAACATTTAATTTTGTTGGGTACATAACCGAGAGAGAACTAAATAATTGATGTGGTGTTCCATCAATATGCAACGGAGTTGCATATTGAGCTCCACTTAATTTGTAGTGTTGTTTGTTGCACTTTGCCATGCCATGCTTCATTAAACCGGACATGCATCATACTTGATTGTGCATCATGCCATGATTATGTGGTGGTTGTTTACTATGTTGTTTGCTTCTTTCCGGTGTTGTTTCTTTGGGTTGGTTCCGATAACGTCGTGTGTGTGAGGATCCGTTCGACTACGTCCGTTTGTCTTCTTCATGGACTCGTTCTTATTCCTTGCGGAATCTTAGGCAAGATGACCATACCCTTGAAATCACTTCTATCTTTGCTTGCTAGTTGCTCTCTCTTTTGCTATGCCTATGCTGCGATACCTACCACTTGCTTATCATGCCTCCTATATTGTTGAACCAAGCCTCTAACCCACCTTGTCCTAGCAAACCGTTGATTGGCCATGTTACCGCTTTGCTCAGCCCCTCTTATAGCATTGTTAGTTGCAGGTGAAGATTGAAGTTTGTTCCTTGTTGGAACATGGAGATGGTGTTCCTTGTGGGAACATGTTTACTTGTTGGGATATCACAATATATCTTATTTAATTAATGCATCCCCCCCCCCCCCCCCCCCCCCCCCCCCCCCCCCCCCCCCCCCCCCCCCCCCCCCCCCCCCCCCCCCCCCCCCCCCCCCCCCCCCCCCCCCCCCCCCCCCCCCCCCCCCCCCCCCCCCCCCCCCCCCCCCCCCCCCCCCCCCCCCCCCCCCCCCCCCCCCCCCCCCCCCCCCCCCCCCCCCCCCCCCCCCCCCCCCCCCCCCCCCCCCCCCCCCCCCCCCCCCCCCCCCCCCCCCCCCCCCCCCCCCCCCCCCCCCCCCCCCCCCCCCCCCCCCCCCCCCCCCCCCCCCCCCCCCCCCCCCCCCCCCCCCCCCCCCCCCCCCCCCCCCCCCCCCCCCCCCCCCCCCCTTGTACGGATTGCTTATCTTAGTGTGCCCTGAGAAAGAGATATGTGCAGCTCCTATCGGGATTTGTCGGCACATTCAGGCGGTGTTGCTGGTCTTGTTTTAACCTGTCGAAGTGTCTTGAATTACCGAGATACCGAGTCTGATCGGAATGTCTTGGGAGGAGGTCTATTCCTTCGTTGACCCCCCCCCCGAACTTTCGAAAGTCGTGCCCGCGGTTATGGGCAGATGGGAATTTGTTAATGTCCGGTTGTAGACAACTTGAACCTTAATTTAATTAAAATGAATCAACTGAGTGTGTTACCGTGATGGCTTCTTCTCGGCGGAGTCCGGGAAGTGGACACGATGTTGGAGTAATGTTTGCGCAGGTTGTTCTCTAGCTTCTCGCTCGTGCTTTGCCTCCTCTTCTCGCTCTCTTTTGTGAATAAGTTAGCCTGCACACTTGCTAGTCGCTTGCTGCAGCTCCACTCATATTTTACCTTGCCTTACCTATAAGCTCAAATAGTCTTGATCGCGAGGGTGCGAGATTGTTGAGTCCCTGTGGCTCACAGATTACTATTACACCAGATGCAGGGCCTGATGATTCCGCTTCGGGAGACGCGTACGAGCTCCCCCCCCCCCCCCCCCCCCCCCCCCCCCCCCCCCCCCCCCCCCCCCCCCCCCCCCCCCCCCCCCCCCCCCCCCCCCCCCCCCCCCCCCCCCCCCCCCCCCCCCCCCCCCCCCCCCCCCCCCCCCCCCCCCCCCCCCCCCCCCCCCCCCCCCCCCCCCCCCCCCCCCCCCCCCCCCCCCCCCCCCCCCCCCCCCCCCCCCCCCCCCCCCCCCCCCCCCCCCCCCCCCCCCCCCCCCCCCCCCCCCCCCCCCCCCCCCCCCCCCCCCCCCCCCCCCCCCCCCCCCCCCCCCCCCCCCCCCCCCCCCCCCCCCCCCCCCCCCCCCCCCCCCCCCCCCCCCCCCCCCCCCCCCCCCCCCCCCCCCCCCCCCCCCCCCCCCCCCCCCCCCCCCCCCCCCCCCCCCCCCCCCCCCCCCCCCCCCCCCCCCCCCCCCCCCCCCCCCCCCCCCCCCCCCCCCCCCCCCCCCCCCCCCCCCCCCCCCCCCCCCCCCCCCCCCCCCCCCCCCCCCCCCCCCCCCCCCCCCCCCCCCCCCCCCCCCCCCCCCCCCCCCCCCCCCCCCCCCCCCCCCCCCCCCCCCCCCCCCCCCCCCCCCGATGGTTTTGTGACGAGAACATTGTCTTGGTGCCTCCTGTCAGGGGTTTTGTGGCAGTGTCCCAGGGATTTGAGCTCCGAGGTGTTGTCGTCACAATTTTATCGTTGCAGTTTTGGAATACCTGAGTTTAGTACGCCGACATCGAAAATCTCTTTTATGCAGTTCGTTGGTGAGATAACCTCGACGCCACCCAGTATTGGGGCGGGAGTTCGGGAGTATTGCCATAACTCGTATAACAGATGCTTTTCGAAGGTTGAGGTAGATGATTTCCGAAGGTTTCTTGGTTATGTGTTGAAGGATGGATACAGCTGGATGTAGGATTTGCTAGTTTTGGGTGAGATATTATGCTTCCCCTGTATCCCCAACACCTGATTGCATAAACGGAAAGGTTCGGGAGTTTCATAGGTGGGAATTCAAGTAGCTCTTAGGATATCTTTCCGACAGATGTATGATATGAAATTGGGGTTCGACGTCTAGTGGTCCGCCTATTCACGGTTGGTTTTACAGTGGTCTCCTTGTGTCTTAAAGAGTCCTTGGATATGCCAACTCGGGGATGCTTCGTATGTCATGTGCATTGCCTTGTACATGATGGTGCTGTACGATCGAGCCCGTGTAGGCCCCACCATGAAAACTTCAGACGAAATCTCTATCATATGTTTGTTCCGGCTTATTCCGCAAGTCAATCCTTTGTTTTGTTTTGAGTTGTGGTATTCGAGTTGCTTCGAAGTCAAATGTTGATTCCATACCTTTCCCAAATGGTGTTCTCAGGCTCCTATGTGAATACTAATCCTTCTTGATCATCAAGATTGTCTTGTCAATCCTTTTCACCGGCGTGTTTCTCTTCAAGTGGATCCGATCACTTCAACATCAGCAAGTTCAATTATCTTTTCTTCTCAACGGTGTTCGTTTCATTCTCAACGGTGTTTTCCCACCCTCCCACCCTTGTTTTCTTGAAGGATTCAGATTTCTTGATCGAGTATCCATCTTATTGATGTGAAGTCTCTTCATTCCTTTTCCATCAATGTTCTTGCCCAGTGATGCTCATGAAGATTCTAACGGAGCCTCAAGTTTATCATTCTTTGTTCTTTTATCTTCCCCGGTGGAACCAATTCAAGCGTTGAAGATCATATCCTTTCCTTGTTTCAAATGTCTGCTCTTGTCGGTTCACCTCATAATCATTCCCCGCTTGCTATTCTATTGTTCCGGAGTGCTCAAGATATCTCGAAGATTCGTGTTTCCACTCTGTTTTCGTTCAAACTCTTTTGAGGATGTTATATCATTCAAGCCTTTTAATTCAACCGGTGCAATCTCTCTTTTCAAGTAATCTTTTCAATGGTGTATCTTTTGAGTGGGCCCTAACCCACAGGTCTTTTCCCAGGATCTTACCTGACTCTTCCAATTTTTCCGAAGCTTCTCAAATTCTTTTCTAAAGTTTGACGTAAGAATGATTTTCATCAGTCACCCCCCCCCCCCCCCCCCCCCCCCCCCCCCCCCCCCCCCCCCCCCCCCCCCCCCCCCCCCCCCCCCCCCCCCCCCCCCCCCCCCCCCCCCCCCCCCCCCCCCCCCCCCCCCCCCCCCCCCCCCCCCCCCCCCCCCCCCCCCCCCCCCCCCCCCCCCCCCCCCCCCCCCCCCCCCCCCCCCCCCCCCCCCCCCCCCCCCCCCCCCCCCCCCCCCCCCCCCCCCCCCCCCCCCCCCCCCCCCCCCCCCCCCCCCCCCCCCCCCCCCCCCCCCCCCCCCCCCCCCCCCCCCCCCCCCCCCCCCCCCCCCCCCCCCCCCCCCCCCCCCCCCCCCCCCCCCCCCCCCCCCCCCCCCCCCCCCCCCCCCCCCCCCCCCCCCCCCCCCCCCCCCCCCCCCCCCCCCCCCCCCCCCCCCCCCCCCCCCCCCCCCCCCCCCCCCCCCCCCCCCCCCCCCCCCCCCCCCCCCCCCCCCCCCCCCCCCCCCCCCCCCCCCCCCCCCCCCCCCCCCCCCCCCCCCCCCCCCCCCCCCCCCCCCCCCCCCCCCCCCCCCCCCCCCCCCCCCCCCCCCCCCCCCCCCCCCCCCCCCCCCCCCCCCCCCCCCCCCCCCCCCCCCCCCCCCCCCCCCCCCCCCCCCCCCCCCCCCCCCCCCCCCCCCCCCCCCCCCCCCCCCCCCCCCCCCCCCCCCCCCCCCCCCCCCCCCCCCCCCCCCCCCCCCCCCCCCCCCCCCCCCCCCCCCCCCCCCCCCCCCCCCCCCCCCCCCCCCCCCCCCCCCCCCCCCCCCCCCCCCCCCCCCCCCCCCCCCCCCCCCCCCCCCCCCCCCCCCCCCCCCCCCCCCCCCCCCCCCCCCCCCCCCCCCCCCCCCCCCCCCCCCCCCCCCCCCCCCCCGGTTGAATTAAATGGCTTGAATGATATACCATCCTCAAAATAGCTTGAACGGATTAAGAGTAGAAAACACGAACCTTTGAAATATCTTCAGCACTCCGGAACAATTGAATAGCAAGAAGTGGATGCTTAAGAGGTGCACTGGCATGAGAAAACATTTGAAATGAGGAAAAGATATGATCGACAAAGCTTGATTTGAATCCACCGGAGAAGAAAAGAATGAAGAATGACGAACTTGAAGCTCCATTAGAATCTTCCTGAGAATCACCGGATAAGAACATTGACGGAAAGAACGAAGAAACTTCACATCCATAAGATGGATACTTGATAAGGAAATCCGAGTCCTTGAAGAAAAAGGGGTGGGTGGGCGGGAAAAACAAAGGCAACTTGGATACGGATGAAACAAACACCATTGAGAAGAACTGATAATTGATCTTGCGAGTGTTGAAGTGATCGGATCCACTTGAAGAGAGACACACCGGTTGAAAAGGATTGACATGACAGTCTCGATGATCAAGAAGGATTGGTATTCACATCGGAGTATGAGAACATTGGTTCGGAAAGGTATGGAATCAACACTTGACTTTGAAGCAACTCGAATACCACAACTCAAAACAAAACAAAGGATTGGCTTGCAGAACAAGCCGGAACAAACATATGATAGAGATTTTGTCCGAAGTTTTCGTGGTGGGGCCTACACGGGCTCGATCGTACAGCACCATCATGTACAAGGCAGTGCACATGACATACGAAATGTCCCTGAGTCGGCATAGCCAAGGACTCTTTAAGACACAACGAGACCACTATAAAACCAACCGTGGATAGGCGGACCACTAGACGTCGAACCCCAATTTCATATCATACATTTGTCGGAAAGATATCCTAAGAGCTACTTGAATTCCCACTTATAAACTCCCAAAATTTTCCAGTTATGCAATCAGGTGTTGGGGATATATGGGAAGCATAATATCTCACCCAAAACTAGCAAATCCTACATCCAGCTGTATCCCCCCCCCCCCCCCCCCCCCCCCCCCCCCCCCCCCCCCCCCCCCCCCCCCCCCCCCCCCCCCCCCCCCCCCCCCCCCCCCCCCCCCCCCCCCCCCCCCCCCCCCCCCCCCCCCCCCCCCCCCCCCCCCCCCCCCCCCCCCCCCCCCCCCCCCCCCCCCCCCCCCCCCCCCCCCCCCCCCCCCCCCCCCCCCCCCCCCCCCCCCCCCCCCCCCCCCCCCCCCCCCCCCCCCCCCCCCCCCCCCCCCCCCCCCCCCCCCCCCCCCCCCCCCCCCCCCCCCCCCCCCCCCCCCCCCCCCCCCCCCCCCCCCCCCCCCCCCCCCCCCCCCCCCCCCCCCCCCCCCCCCCCCCCCCCCCCCCCCCCCCCCCCCCCCCCCCCCCCCCCCCCCCCCCCCCCCCCCCCCCCCCCCCCCCCCCCCCCCCCCCCCCCCCCCCCCCCCCCCCCCCCCCCCCCCCCCCCCCCCCCCCCCCCCCCCCCCCCCCCCGGAAGCTTATGATAGTGATCATGAAACTTCGGATCAAGTCACTACCAAACCTCATAGGTTGACAAGGATGCATACTTGTAACGCCCTCGATGCGGCTATATCTCCCAGGTGTCGAAGCACGACTTAGAGGCATAACCGCATTGAAAGCAATGTCGCAAGTGAGGTAATCTTCACACATCCCATGTAATACATAAGGGAAAGAGATACATAGTTGGCTTACAATCGCCACTTCACACAATTACATGAATAAAGCATTACATCATCCAAATACAATCAAGGCCCGACTATGGAGCCAAAATAAAAGAAGAACCCCAAATGCCACAAAGGTCCCCGATCGACCCCAACTGGGCTCCACTACTGACCAACTAGAACGAAACAACACAAAGGAAAAGATCTTCAAAGAGCTCCTCCTGAGCTTGGTTGCGTCATCTGCACGGACTCGTCGGCACCTGCAAGCTGGTTTTGGAAGTATCTGTGAGCCACAGGGACTCAGCAATCTCGCACCCTCGCGATCAAGACTATTTAAGCTTATGGGTAAGGTAAAGGTATGAGGTGGAGCTGCAGCAAGCGACTAGCATATATGGTGGCTAACATACGCAAATGAGAGCGAGAAGAGAAGGCAAAGCACGATCGAGAAAGTATGATCAAGAAGTGATCCTAAACAACCTACGTCAAGCATAACTCCAACACCGTGTTCACTTCCCGGACACCGCCGGAAAAAGACCATCACGGTTACACATGCAGTTGACTCATTTTAATTAAGTTAAGGTTCAAGTTATCTACAATCGGACATTAACAAATTCCCATCTGCCCATAACCGCGGGCACGGTTTTGAAAGTTCAAATCCCTGCAAGGGTGTCCCAACTTAGCCCATCACAAGCTCTCATGGTCAACGAAGGAATAGACCTCCTCCCGAGACATTCCGATTCGGAGTCCGGGGATCGTCATCGAGCTGAACGTGTGCTAGAACTCGGAGGTGCCGTAGTTTCGGTGCTTGATCGGTCGGGCCGTGAAGACGTATGACTACATCAACCGCGTTGTCATAATGCTTCTGCTTTCGGTCTACGAGGGTACGTAGACAACACTCTCCCCTCTTGTTGCTATGCATCACCATGATCTTGCGTGTGCGTAGGAAATTTTTTGAAATTACTACGTTCCCCAACAGATCTTGGTAGATGAGAAGGCTGGCAAGGTCGACAGAAGTATTTTGGATATATGTCATATTATTGTGTACTTTACTGTCTCTTATCGAATTGCCACTATCATTTATGGGTTAGGCATTAGAGACAACCGCACTCACTTTAAATAGGCACCACACAATTCCGTTGAGACGACACCGTATGAACTATGGTTTAGAGAAATCTAAGTTGTCATTTCTTAAAAGTTTGGGGCTGCGATGCTTATGTGAAAAACTTTCAGGCTGATAAGCTCGAACCCAAAGCGGATAAATGCATCTTCATAGAATACACAAAAATAGTTGGGTATACCTCCTATTTCAGATCCGGAAGCAAAAGTGATTGTTTCTAGAAACGGGTCCTTTCTCGAGGAAAAGTTTCTCTCGAAAGAATTGAGTGGGAGGATGGTGAAGACTTGATGGTTATTGAACCGTCACCCCCCCCCCCCCCCCCCCCCCCCCCCCCCCCCCCCCCCCCCCCCCCCCCCCCCCCCCCCCCCCCCCCCCCCCCCCCCCCCCCCCCCCCCCCCCCCCCCCCCCCCCCCCCCCCCCCCCCCCCCCCCCCCCCCCCCCCCCCCCCCCCCCCCCCCCCCCCCCCCCCCCCCCCCCCCCCCCCCCCCCCCCCCCCCCCCCCCCCCCCCCCCCCCCCCCCCCCCCCCCCCCCCCCCCCCCCCCCCCCCCCCCCCCCCCCCCCCCCCCCCCCCCCCCCCCCCCCCCCCCCCCCCCCCCCCCCCCCCCCCCCCCCCCCCCCCCCCCCCCCCCCCCCCCCCCCCCCCCCCCCCCCCCCCCCCCCCCCCCCCCCCCCCCCCCCCCCCCCCCCCCCCCCCCCCCCCCCCCCCCCCCCCCCCCCCCCCCCCCCCCCCCCCCCCCCCCCCCCCCCCCCCCCCCCCCCCCCCCCCCCCCCCCCCCCCCCCCCCCCCCCCCCCCCCCCCCCCCCCCCCCCCCCCCCCCCCCCCCCCCCCCCCCCCCCCCCCCCCCCCCCCCCCCCCCCCCCCCCCCCCCCCCCCCCCCCCCCCCCCCCCCCCCCCCCCCCCCCCCCCCCCCCCCCCCCCCCCCCCCCCCCCCCCCCCCCCCCCCCCCCCCCCCCCCCCCCCCCCCCCCCCCCCCCCCCCCCCCCCCCCCCCCCCCCCCCCCCCCCCCCCCCCCCCCCCCCCCCCCCCCCCCCCCCCCCCCCCCCCCCCCCCCCCCCCCCCCCCCCCCCCCCCCCCCCCCCCCCCCCCCCCCCCCCCCCCCCCCCCCCCCCCCCCCCCCCCCCCCCCCCCCCCCCCCCCCCCCCCCCCCCCCCCCCCCCCCCCCCCCCCCCCCCCCCCCCCCCCCCCCCCCCCCCCCCCCCCCCCCCCCCCCCCCCCCCCCCCCCCCCCCCCCCCCCCCCCCCCCCCCCCCCCCCCCCCCCCCCCCCCCCCCCCCCCCCCCCCCCCCCCCCCCCCCCCCCCCCCCCCCCCCCCCCCCCCCCCCCCCCCCCCCCCCCCCCCCCCCCCCCCCCCCCCCCCCCCCCCCCCCCCCCCCCCCCCCCCCCCCCCCCCCCCCCCCCCCCCCCCCCCCCCCCCCCCCCCCCCCCCCCCCCCCCCCCCCCCCCCCCCCCCCCCCCCCCCCCCCCCCCCCCCCCCCCCCCCCCCCCCCCCCCCCCCCCCCCCCCCCCCCCCCCCCCCCCCCCCCCCCCCCCCCCCCCCCCCCCCCCCCCCCCCCCCCCCCCCCCCCCCCCCCCCCCCCCCCCCCCCCCCCCCCCCCCCCCCCCCCCCCCCCCCCCCCCCCCCCCCCCCCCCCCCCCCCCCCCCCCCCCCCCCCCCCCCCCCCCCCCCCCCCCCCCCCCCCCCCCCCCCCCCCCCCCCCCCCCCCCCCCCCCCCCCCCCCCCCCCCCCCCCCCCCCCCCCCCCCCCCCCCCCCCCCCCCCCCCCCCCCCCCCCCCCCCCCCCCCCCCCCCCCCCCCCCCCCCCCCCCCCCCCCCCCCCCCCCCCCCCCCCCCCCCCCCCCCCCCCCCCCCCCCCCCCCCCCCCCCCCCCCCCCCCCCCCCCCCCCCCCCCCCCCCCCCCCCCCCCCCCCCCCCCCCCCCCCCCCCCCCCCCCCCCCCCCCCCCCCCCCCCCCCCCCCCCCCCCCCCCCCCCCCCCCCCCCCCCCCCCCCCCCCCCCCCCCCCCCCCCCCCCCCCCCCCCCCCCCCCCCCCCCCCCCCCCCCCCCCCCCCCCCCCCCCCCCCCCCCCCCCCCCCCCCCCCCCCCCCCCCCCCCCCCCCCCCCCCCCCCCCCCCCCCCCCCCCCCCCCCCCCCCCCCCCCCCCCCCCCCCCCCCCCCCCCCCCCCCCCCCCCCCCCCCCCCCCCCCCCCCCCCCCCCCCCCCCCCCCCCCCCCCCCCCCCCCCCCCCCCCCCCCCCCCCCCCCCCCCCCCCCCCCCCCCCCCCCCCCCCCCCCCCCCCCCCCCCCCCCCCCCCCCCCCCCCCCCCCCCCCCCCCCCCCCCCCCCCCCCCCCCCCCCCCCCCCCCCCCCCCCCCCCCCCCCCCCCCCCCCCCCCCCCCCCCCCCCCCCCCCCCCCCCCCCCCCCCCCCCCCCCCCCCCCCCCCCCCCCCCCCCCCCCCCCCCCCCCCCCCCCCCCCCCCCCCCCCCCCCCCCCCCCCCCCCCCCCCCCCCCCCCCCCCCCCCCCCCCCCCCCCCCCCCCCCCCCCCCCCCCCCCCCCCCCCCCCCCCCCCCCCCCCCCCCCCCCCCCCCCCCCCCCCCCCCCCCCCCCCCCCCCCCCCCCCCCCCCCCCCCCCCCCCCCCCCCCCCCCCCCCCCCCCCCCCCCCCCCCCCCCCCCCCCCCCCCCCCCCCCCCCCCCCCCCCCCCCCCCCCCCCCCCCCCCCCCCCCCCCCCCCCCCCCCCCCCCCCCCCCCCCCCCCCCCCCCCCCCCCCCCCCCCCCCCCCCCCCCCCCCCCCCCCCCCCCCCCCCCCCCCCCCCCCCCCCCCCCCCCCCCCCCCCCCCCCCCCCCCCCCCCCCCCCCCCCCCCCCCCCCCCCCCCCCCCCCCCCCCCCCCCCCCCCCCCCCCCCCCCCCCCCCCCCCCCCCCCCCCCCCCCCCCCCCCCCCCCCCCCCCCCCCCCCCCCCCCCCCCCCCCCCCCCCCCCCCCCCCCCCCCCCCCCCCCCCCCCCCCCCCCCCCCCCCCCCCCCCCCCCCCCCCCCCCCCCCCCCCCCCCCCCCCCCCCCCCCCCCCCCCCCCCCCCCCCCCCCCCCCCCCCCCCCCCCCCCCCCCCCCCCCCCCCCCCCCCCCCCCCCCCCCCCCCCCCCCCCCCCCCCCCCCCCCCCCCCCCCCCCCCCCCCCCCCCCCCCCCCCCCCCCCCCCCCCCCCCCCCCCCCCCCCCCCCCCCCCCCCCCCCCCCCCCCCCCCCCCCCCCCCCCCCCCCCCCCCCCCCCCCCCCCCCCCCCCCCCCCCCCCCCCCCCCCCCCCCCCCCCCCCCCCCCCCCCCCCCCCCCCCCCCCCCCCCCCCCCCCGGGCGCGCCCTCCTCCTGGCCGGCCGCACCTCCCCCTGCTCCTTTATATACGGGGGCAGGGGGCACCCCTAGACACACAAGTTGATCCACGTGATCATATTTTTAGCCGTGTGCGGTGCCCCATGCCGCCATAATCCTCGATAATATTCTAGCGGTGCTTAGGCGAAGCCCTGCGACGGTAGTACATCTAGATCATCACCACGACGTCGTGCTGACGGAACTCTTCCCCGACACTTTGCTGGATCGGAGTCCGGGGATCGTCATCGAGCTGAACGTGTGCTAGAACTTGGAGGTGCCGTAGTTTCGGAAGAGAGGAGTGGTGGCCAGGGCTGGGCCGCCCGCCCCTCCCCCTTAGTCCGAATAGGACAAGGAGAGGAGGGCGGCGCCCCCCCTTCCTTCTCTCTCTCCTCTTTCCCCCTCCCGAATCCTATTCCAACTAGGAAAGGGGGGGAATGCTACTCCCGGTGGGAGTAGGACTCCTTCGGGCGCGCCCTCCTCCTGGCCGGCCGCACCTCCCCCTGCTCCTTTATATACGGGGGCAGGGGGCACCCCTAGACACACAAGTTGATCCACGTGATCATATTTTTCCCCCCCCCCCCCCCCCCCCCCCCCCCCCCCCCCCCCCCCCCCCCCCCCCCCCCCCCCCCCCCCCCCCCCCCCCCCCCCCCCCCCCCCCCCCCCCCCCCCCCCCCCCCCCCCCCCCCCCCCCCCCCCCCCCCCCCCCCCCCCCCCCCCCCCCCCCCCCCCCCCCCCCCCCCCCCCCCCCCCCCCCCCCCCCCCCCCCCCCCCCCCCCCCCCCCCCCCCCCCCCCCCCCCCCCCCCCCCCCCCCCCCCCCCCCCCCCCCCCCCCCCCCCCCCCCCCCCCCCCCCCCCCCCCCCCCCCCCCCCCCCCCCCCCCCCCCCCCCCCCCCCCCCCCCCCCCCCCCCCCCCCCCCCCCCCCCCCCCCCCCCCCCCCCCCCCCCCCCCCCCCCCCCCCCCCCCCCCCCCCCCCCCCCCCCCCCCCCCCCCCCCCCCCCCCCCCCCCCCCCCCCCCCCCCCCCCCCCCCCCCCCCCCCCCCCCCCCCCCCCCCCCCCCCCCCCCCCCCCCCCCCCCCCCCCCCCCCCCCCCCCCCCCCCCCCCCCCCCCCCCCCCCCCCCCCCCCCCCCCCCCCCCCCCCCCCCCCCCCCCCCCCCCCCCCCCCCCCCCCCCCCCCCCCCCCCCCCCCCCCCCCCCCCCCCCCCCCCCCCCCCCCCCCCCCCCCCCCCCCCCCCCCCCCCCCCCCCCCCCCCCCCCCCCCCCCCCCCCCCCCCCCCCCCCCCCCCCCCCCCCCCCCCCCCCCCCCCCCCCCCCCCCCCCCCCCCCCCCCCCCCCCCCCCCCCCCCCCCCCCCCCCCCCCCCCCCCCCCCCCCCCCCCCCCCCCCCCCCCCCCCCCCCCCCCCCCCCCCCCCCCCCCCCCCCCCCCCCCCCCCCCCCCCCCCCCCCCCCCCCCCCCCCCCCCCCCCCCCCCCCCCCCCCCCCCCCCCCCCCCCCCCCCCCCCCCCCCCCCCCCCCCCCCCCCCCCCCCCCCCCCCCCCCCCCCCCCCCCCCCCCCCCCCCCCCCCCCCCCCCCCCCCCCCCCCCCCCCCCCCCCCCCCCCCCCCCCCCCCCCCCCCCCCCCCCCCCCCCCCCCCCCCCCCCCCCCCCCCCCCCCCCCCCCCCCCCCCCCCCCCCCCCCCCCCCCCCCCCCCCCCCCCCCCCCCCCCCCCCCCCCCCCCCCCCCCCCCCCCCCCCCCCCCCCCCCCCCCCCCCCCCCCCCCCCCCCCCCCCCCCCCCCCCCCCCCCCCCCCCCCCCCCCCCCCCCCCCCCCCCCCCCCCCCCCCCCCCCCCCCCCCCCCCCCCCCCCCCCCCCCCCCCCCCGGCGGCTCTCGACGCCCGGACACAACGATTGTAGTCAGAAGCTTACCAGCTCACGATGAGCTTAAATGCATCCAATGAGGTTATGAGGAGAAGGTACTAGAAAACTCAGTCCCGCTTGCCTCCAAAATATGACCCTCGGGTTCTGTTTGCTACACCCGGAGCCGGCCCAAGAAACCCGCCCGATGCAAATCAGTTTATGACAGCCGGAACGGGGGGACCGACTCGAGAGATGGTACCTCCTCATGGAAACATGGCACCGCCATGTTATGTGTCGATACCGCCGGGCCACTTTTCCAACCCCATGGAGAACTTAATCGCAGCATCAGCGCATGTGGCGGCTCTCCCAATGGACGGTGATGATCCAACAGTGGTGGAGACCCGGAGAATCAGGGAACTTGTCCAGACGGCCCTGGCTCAGCAAGAGACCTATTTTATAGCCGGGATAGGATTCATTCAACTCCTCCGCCTTGGTTAGCACCGCCTCGTGAGAACCGGAGTCCGAATTACAGCAGGCACATGGAATCTGAAGCTTTGTCAAGCAACACCCAACGCCGTGACCAACATGGTTGCTATAACCCGGTACAGGACCGAGTACGTCAGGAGAATGAGCGGGCGGCTCAGCTGGCGGCTCAACAGACGGCACATCAGAATATTCCAGAGTATCCAACGACTTCTATTGAGATGGGAGTAGCCACCAGAAGCGTCAACCCGTGTATATAAGGGGACGATCTGCTGGCGGCTTAGGGAAAGAAACAACTCATCGAGAACCGGGCATAGCGTATCTCGCTCCCTAGTCATCGAAACATCAATACCAACCCAACTAGACGTAGGCCTTACCTTCACCGTAAGGGGCCGAACTAGTATAAAACCTCTCGTGTCCTTTGTCCCGATTTGTCGGAGTAATGGGCTATGGGTAGGCTAACCCGGGTCCCAGGACCTTTCAAGACATCGGGGCAGGCCGTGCCCCTAAAGCCGAGTCCCAGACAGCGACTCCGACATAAGCCGACTCCGAGCTAGGCGACCTCCAGAGAGGCCGACTATGGAGAGTCGGCCCATGACTTCTCCCTCATCCCGAAGTACGATGCGGGGTACAGTCACGGCGTGGCCGTTCCACCTGCTTACGAGGGGCCGGCTTGGCTATAGTGAGCCGTATCGCTGGAAGATCTCCGGCGAGGCGCGACACTGTTGCCATGCCTGCCCTAACATCAGCCACAGTGCGCGACGCACTGTGCCCACGACGCCAGCCTGTACGACCCGAAGGCGGCGGGGCCGCCTGTCAGTGGGCGGGATGGAGGCGGCCTGAGCGCCCCGAAGACGGACCTGTGGGAGTCGGCCTCCCTGGAGTCGGCCGACTCCTCCCTAGGGCCCCACGGGCCATTAACCAGATAGGATGGGGAATGGCGATAGTGATCGCCCGATAGACGGCGGCACTATTGCCACGACCCAATGACCGAGCCTGTGTCATCAGGAGTGCCGCTACAGTATCAAGCCTGTACACGGGACCCGCCAGTCGGTGGGCCCCAAAAGCCGGCGGGAAGGACGGCGGCCTGAGAGACAGACGGCTGGGACCCGCGCCCAGCCGGATTACCATTGTACCCTCGGGGGGTAGGCCTATATAAACCGCCCGGGGCACCCATGTAAAGGGTTCGGACCTAGATAGAGATAGACCAGATAGCACAGGGAGGAGAGAGCTAGCCTTGCCCTCTCCTGCCTCCCGATACAGCTCCAGCAGCACCATTGTAGTCACTTTGCCTTAGTGATCATGCGGAGACCCCGCAGAGCAGCAGCAGGGGTGTTATCTCCTAGGAGATCCCTGAAGCTGGGTAAGTTCCGCCAGCGTGCATGTCTTCGCCTCATCCCGCTTCCAGGCACCGGCGACGTTCTACTCGCTCCCACCATGATAAGCCATCCTTTGGCACATGTCGTATCCAACCCCCGACACGATTAACCCCTTCAAGCTTCCTAGTTGCGATGGCTCCACAACTAAGTCCTTTCACGAGGCCATCTGACGTGACAATTCCACGACAGTTGGTGCCCACCGTGGGGCCAGCGCACGGTGGATTTGAGTTCTTGAAGGGCAACTCCGAAGGGCTCAAGGGATACGTAGTGGGCCGGATGACCAAGAGTCGTCGCGGCAAGATCTACATCGACGACGAAGGCTGGGGCCCCGACACCGGCTCAATTGACTATGGGTACCGGGTCCCCTTCGGAGGGATCCACGTCTTCATCGGCCGGATTGGCGAGCCGGGGCCTGAGCTGGACAATTGCACCGACCTCGTCGAGATGGCTCAGCGTGCGAAACCCGCCCGAGCTCAACCCGGCATGAAGCGTGTCTTTGTGGGCTGCGTCCACGAAGAAGAGCTTTCTGAAGGTCTTGAAGATGGTGGTCAGACGGCTGTACACTCTGATGGTGATTCGTCCGCCAGTTCTACCGATTCGCTGTATCAGGAACAAGATGGCGTGATCGGGGGCTGTTCCGATGGCTTCAGTATTCCGGACCCCAGTGAGTCACCGAATTGGGCAGGAGTCTTCATGGCTGGGACTCAACCCGGCCAAAACTCTACGGCTGGTGCTGCAGTTATATCCGGGATAGGAGCGGCCGGGGCAGGAGGCCCTGTGCGCCTGCCGGCTCAAGTGCTAATAGATCTCATGGATAAAGTTACAGCCCTGTTAACCGCCATGGTTATCCCTGCGAATAAAGATGAGCATGACGCGGAGGTGGCATGGGTGCATGAGGAGATATCTCAGGCCAAGGAGGCCTTGGCAGCTGAGGATACTAGACTAGCTACAGAGCGGGCGGCTCTCGACGCCCGGACACAACGATTGTAGTCAGAAGCTTACCAGCTCCCCCCCCCCCCCCCCCCCCCCCCCCCCCCCCCCCCCCCCCCCCCCCCCCCCCCCCCCCCCCCCCCCCCCCCCCCCCCCCCCCCCCCCCCCCCCCCCCCCCCCCCCCCCCCCCCCCCCCCCCCCCCCCCCCCCCCCCCCCCCCCCCCCCCCCCCCCCCCCCCCCCCCCCCCCCCCCCCCCCCCCCCCCCCCCCCCCCCCCCCCCCCCCCCCCCCCCCCCCCCCCCCCCCCCCCCCCCCCCCCCCCCCCCCCCCCCCCCCCCCCCCCCCCCCCCCCCCCCCCCCCCCCCCCCCCCCCCCCCCCCCCCCCCCCCCCCCCCCCCCCCCCCCCCCCCCCCCCCCCCCCCCCCCCCCCCCCCCCCCCCCCCCCCCCCCCCCCCCCCCCCCCCCCCCCCCCCCCCCCCCCCCCCCCCCCCCCCCCCCCCCCCCCCCCCCCCCCCCCCCCCCCCCCCCCCCCCCCCCCCCCCCCCCCCCCCCCCCCCCCCCCCCCCCCCCCCCCCCCCCCCCCCCCCCCCCCCCCCCCCCCCCCCCCCCCCCCCCCCCCCCCCCCCCCCCCCCCCCCCCCCCCCCCCCCCCCCCCCCCCCCGGGGAAGTAGTGGGCCTTCATGGGACTTAGTGTAAAGGAGAGGAGAGCCGCAAGGGTGGTCGCGCCCCCCATGGCAAGTCCGAATTGGACTAGGGAGGGGGTGGCGCTCCCCTCTTTCCTTCTCCCTCTCCTCTTCCTTCCCTCTCCCCTCTCTTGGAAAAGGAAGGGGACTCCAACTAGGATTTGGAATCCTAGTTGGACTCCCCCTATGGCGCGCCCCTCCTGGCTACCGGCCTCCTCCTCTCCCTCCTTTATATACGGGGGCAGGGGCACCCCAAAGCACAATAGACAATCTCTTAGTCGTGAGCGGTGCCCCCCCTCCACAGTTTAACACCTCGGTCATATCGTCGTAGTGCTTAGGCGAAGCCCTGAACCGGTAACATCATCAACACCGTCGCTATGCCGTCGTGCTGACGGAACTCTCCCTCGACCCTTGATTGGATCAAGAGCTCGAGGGACGTCATCGTGTTGAACGTGTGCTGAACACGGAGGTTCCGTACGTTCGGTACTTGGATCGGTTGGATGATGACCCGCAAGTGTAGGGGATCTATCGTAGTCCTTTCGATAAGTAAGAGTGTCGAACCCAACAAGGAGCGGAAGGAAATGATAAGCGGTTTTCAGTAAGGTTTTCTTTGCAAGCACTGAAATTGTAGGTAATAGATAGTTTTGTGATAAGATAAATTGTAACAAGTAACAAACAATGAAAGTAAATAAAGTGCAGCAAGGTGGCCCAATCCTTTATGTAGCAAAGGATAAGCCTGGACAATTTCTTATAATGAGAAAGGAGCTCCCGAGGACACATGGGAATTATCGTCAAGCTAGTTTTCATCACGTTCATATGATTCGCATTCGGTACTTTGATAATTTGATATGTGGGTGGACCGGTGCTTGGGTATTGCCCTTACTTGTACAAGCATCCCACTTATGATTAACCCCTATTGCAAGCGTCCGCAACTACAAAAGAAGTATTAAGGTAAACCTAACCACAATATTAAACATATGGATCCAAATAAGCCCCTAACGAAGCAACGCATAAACTAGGGTTTAATCTTGAACGGGATCACATCATTTCGAGAATTATGTGATGGACAACACCCATCCGTTAGCTTAGCATTATGATCGTTCTAGTGTTATTGCTACTGCTTTCTTCATGACTTATACATGTTCCTCAGACTATGAGATTACGCAACTCCCGAATACCGGAGGAACACCTCGTGTTCTATCAAACGTCACAACGTAACTGGGTGTTATAAAGATGCTCTACATGTGTCTCCGAAGGTGTTTGTTGGGTTGGCATAGATCGAGATTAGGATTTGTCACTCCGTGTATCGTGAGGTATCTCTGGGCCCTCTAGGTAATGCTCATCACTATAAGGCTTGCAAGCAATGTGACTAATGAGCTAGTTGCAGGGTGAAGCATTACAAAACGAGTAAATAGACTTGCCGGTAACGAGATTGAACTAGGTATGATGCTACCGACGATCGAATCTCGGGCAAGTAACATACCAATGACAAAGGGAACAACGTATGTTGTTGTGCAGTTTGACCGATAAAGATCTTCGTAGAATATGTAGGAGCCAATATGAGCCAATATGTAGGATACTTGAATAAGAATTTTTCTATGAAAGACCTCGGTGAGGCTGCGTACATATTGGGCATCAAAATCTATAGAGATAGATCAAGACGCTTTACTTGGACTTTCACGAGCACATACCTTGATAAAGTTTTGAAGAAGTTCAAAATGGATTAGTCAAAGAAAGGGTTCTTGCCTGTGTTACAAGGTGTGAAGTTGAGTCAGACTCAATGCCCGACCACAACAGAAGATAGAGAGAAAATGAAAGTCATTCCCTATGCTTCAGCCATAGGTTCTATCATGTATGCAATGTTCTATACCATACCTGATGTGTGCCTTGCAATAAGTATAGCAGGGAGGTACGAAAGTAATCCAGGAGTGGAGCAATGGACAATGGTCAAGAACATCCTGAAAAAACTGAAAAGGACTAAGGATATGTTTCTCGTTTATGGAGGTGACAAAGAGCTTGTCGTAAATGGTTACGTCGATGCAAGCTTTGACACTGATCCGAATGACTCTAAGTCGCAATCCGGATACGTATTTATATTGAATGGTGGAGCTGTCAGTTGGTGTAGTTCCAAGCAAAGCATCTTGGCGGGATCTATGTGTGAAGCGGAGTACATAGCTGCTTTGGAAGCAACAAATGAAGGAGTTTGGATGAAGGAGTTCATATCCGATCTAGGTGTAATACCTAGTGCATTGGGTCCAATGAAAATCTTTTGTGACAATACTAGAGCAATTGCCTTGGCAAAGGAATCCAGATTTCACAAGAGAACCAAACACATCAAGCGACGCTTCAATTCCATCTGCCATCAAGTCGAGGAGGGAGACATAGAGATTTGCAAGATACATACGGATTTGAATGTTGCAGATCTTTTGACTAAGCCTCTTCCACGAGCAAAACATGATCAGCACCAAGACTCCATGGGTGTTAGAATCATTACTTTGTAATCTAGATTATTGACTCTAGTGCAAGTGGGAGACTGAAGGAAATATGCCCTAGAGGCAATAATGAAGTTGTTATTTATATTTCCTTATATCATTACAAATGTTTATTATTCATGCTAGAATTGTATTAACCTGAAAATTAGTACATGTGTGAATACATAGACAATAGATAGTGTCCCTAGTATGCCTCTACTTGACTAGCTCGTTAATCAAACATGGTTATGTTTCCTAACCATGCGCATGTGTTGTAATTTGATGAATGGGATCACATCATTAGGAGAATGATGTGATGGACAAGACCCATCTGTTAGCTTAGCATTATGATCGTTCTAGTTTTATTGCTACTGCTTTCTTCATGACTTATACATGTTTCTCAGACTATGAGATTATGCAACTTCAGAATACCGGAGGAACACCTTGTGTGCTATCAAATGTCACAATGTAAATGGGTGATTATAAAGATGCTCTACAGGTGTCTCCGAAGGTGTTTGTTGGGTTGGCATAGATCGAGATTAGGATTTGTCACTCCGTGTATCGATGAGGTATCTCTGGGCCCTCTCGGTAATGCTCATCACTATAAGCCTTGCAAGCAATGTGACTAATGAGTTAGTTGCGGGATGAAGCATTACGGAACAAGTAAATAGACTTTCCGTAACAAGATTGAACTAGGTATGATGATACCGACGATCGAATCTCGGGCAAGTAACATACCAATGACAAAGGGAACAACGTATGTTGTTCTGCGATTTGACCGATAAAGATCTTCGTAGAATATGTAGGAGCCGATATGAGCATCAAGGTTCCGCTATCGGTTATTGATCTAAGATGTGTCTCGGTCATGTCTACATAGTTCTCGAACCCGTAAGGTCTGCACGCTTAACGTTCGATGACGATTTGTATTAAAGAGTTATGTGTTTTTGATGACCGAAGTTTGTTCGGAGTCCTGGATGAGATCACAGACATGACGAGGAGTCTCGAAATGGTCGAGACATAAAGATTGATATATTTGAAGGTTATGTTCGGACACTGGAAAGGTTTCAGATAGATTCAGACATTTTTCAGAGTATCGGGAGGTTACCGGACCCCCCCCCCCCCCCCCCCCCCCCCCCCCCCCCCCCCCCCCCCCCCCCCCCCCCCCCCCCCCCCCCCCCCCCCCCCCCCCCCCCCCCCCCCCCCCCCCCCCCCCCCCCCCCCCCCCCCCCCCCCCCCCCCCCCCCCCCCCCCCCCCCCCCCCCCCCCCCCCCCCCCCCCCCCCCCCCCCCCCCCCCCCCCCCCCCCCCCCCCCCCCCCCCCCCCCCCCCCCCCCCCCCCCCCCCCCCCCCCCCCCCCCCCCCCCCCCCCCCCCCCCCCCCCCCCCCCCCCCCCCCCCCCCCCCCCCCCCCCCCCCCCCCCCCCCCCCCCCCCCCCCCCCCCCCCCCCCCCCCCCCCCCCCCCCCCCCCCCCCCCCCCCCCCCCCCCCCCCCCCCCCCCCCCCCCCCCCCCCCCCCCCCCCCCCCCCCCCCCCCCCCCCCCCCCCCCCCCCCCCCCCCCCCCCCCCCCCCCCCCCCCCCCCCCCCCCCCCCCCCCCCCCCCCCCCCCCCCCCCCCCCCCCCCCCCCCCCCCCCCCCCCCCCCCCCCCCCCCCCCCCCCCCCCCCCCCCCCCCCCCCCCCCCCCCCCCCCCCCCCCCCCCCCCCCCCCCCCCCCCCCCCCCCCCCCCCCCCCCCCCCCCCCCCCCCCCCCCCCCCCCCCCCCCCCCCCCCCCCCCCCCCCCCCCCCCCCCCCCCCCCCCCCCCCCCCCCCCCCCCCCCCCCCCCCCCCCCCCCCCCCCCCCCCCCCCCCCCCCCCCCCCCCCCCCCCCCCCCCCCCCCCCCCCCCCCCCCCCCCCCCCCCCCCCCCCCCCCCCCCCCCCCCCCCCCCCCCCCCCCCCCCCCCCCCCCCCCCCCCCCCCCCCCCCCCCCCCCCCCCCCCCCCCCCCCCCCCCCCCCCCCCCCCCCCCCCCCCCCCCCCCCCCCCCCCCCCCCCCCCCCCCCCCCCCCCCCCCCCCCCCCCCCCCCCCCCCCCCCCCCCCCCCCCCCCCCCCCCCCCCCCCCCCCCCCCCCCCCCCCCCCCCCCCCCCCCCCCCCCCCCCCCCCCCCCCCCCCCCCCCCCCCCCCCCCCCCCCCCCCCCCCCCCCCCCCCCCCCCCCCCCCCCCCCCCCCCCCCCCCCCCCCCCCCCCCCCCCCCCCCCCCCCCCCCCCCCCCCCCCCCCCCCCCCCCCCCCCCCCCCCCCCCCCCCCCCCCCCCCCCCCCCCCCCCCCCCCCCCCCCCCCCCCCCCCCCCCCCCCCCCCCCCCCCCCCCCCCCCCCCCCCCCCCCCCCCCCCCCCCCCCCCCCCCCCCCCCCCCCCCCCCCCCCCCCCCCCCCCCCCCCCCCCCCCCCCCCCCCCCCCCCCCCCCCCCCCCCCCCCCCCCCCCCCCCCCCCCCCCCCCCCCCCCCCCCCCCCCCCCCCCCCCCCCCCCCCCCCCCCCCCCCCCCCCCCCCCCCCCCCCCCCCCCCCCCCCCCCCCCCCCCCCCCCCCCCCCCCCCCCCCCCCCCCCCCCCCCCCCCCCCCCCCCCCCCCCCCCCCCCCCCCCCCCCCCCCCCCCCCCCCCCCCCCCCCCCCCCCCCCCCCCCCCCCCCCCCCCCCCCCCCCCCCCCCCCCCCCCCCCCCCCCCCCCCCCCCCCCCCCCCCCCCCCCCCCCCCCCCCCCCCCCCCCCCCCCCCCCCCCCCCCCCCCCCCCCCCCCCCCCCCCCCCCCCCCCCCCCCCCCCCCCCCCCCCCCCCCCCCCCCCCCCCCCCCCCCCCCCCCCCCCCCCCCCCCCCCCCCCCCCCCCCCCCCCCCCCCCCCCCCCCCCCCCCCCCCCCCCCCCCCCCCCCCCCCCCCCCCCCCCCCCCCCCCCCCCCCCCCCCCCCCCCCCCCCCCCCCCCCCCCCCCCCCCCCCCCCCCCCCCCCCCCCCCCCCCCCCCCCCCCCCCCCCCCCCCCCCCCCCCCCCCCCCCCCCCCCCCCCCCCCCCCCCCCCCCCCCCCCCCCCCCCCCCCCCCCCCCCCCCCCCCCCCCCCCCCCCCCCCCCCCCCCCCCCCCCCCCCCCCCCCCCCCCCCCCCCCCCCCCCCCCCCCCCCCCCCCCCCCCCCCCCCCCCCCCCCCCCCCCCCCCCCCCCCCCCCCCCCCCCCCCCCCCCCCCCCCCCCCCCCCCCCCCCCCCCCCCCCCCCCCCCCCCCCCCCCCCCCCCCCCCCCCCCCCCCCCCCCCCCCCCCCCCCCCCCCCCCCCCCCCCCCCCCCCCCCCCCCCCCCCCCCCCCCCCCCCCCCCCCCCCCCCCCCCCCCCCCCCCCCCCCCCCCCCCCCCCCCCCCCCCCCCCCCCCCCCCCCCCCCCCCCCCCCCCCCCCCCCCCCCCCCCCCCCCCCCCCCCCCCCCCCCCCCCCCCCCCCCCCCCCCCCCCCCCCCCCCCCCCCCCCCCCCCCCCCCCCCCCCCCCCCCCCCCCCCCCCCCCCCCCCCCCCCCCCCCCCCCCCCCCCCCCCCCCCCGTGAGACTATCTTCTCCTTTTTGTCTTCTCCACAACCACCATTCTATTCCACCGATAGTGTTATGTCCATGACTCACGCTCATGTATTGCGTGAAAGTTGAAAAGGTTTGAGAACATCAAAAGTATGAAACAATTGCTTGGCTTGTCATCGGGGTTGTGCATGATGTGAGTATTTTGTGTGAAGAAGATGGAGCATAGCCAGACTATATGATTTTGTAGGGATACCTTTCTTTGGCCATGTTATATTGAAAAGACATGATTGCTTTATTAGTAGGCTTGAAGTATTATTGTTTATATGTCAAATGATAGACTATTGCTTTGAATCACTCGTATCTTAATATTCATGACATGATTAGACATATGATCAAGATTATGCTAGGTAGCATTCCACATCACAAAAATATCTTTTTTATCATTTACCTACTCGAGAACGAGCAGGAATTAAGCTTGGGGATGCTGATACGTCTCCGTCGTATCTATAATTTTTGATTGCTCCATGCCAATATTATTCAACTTTCATATACTTTTGGCAACTTTTTATACTATTTTTTGGGACTAACATATTGATCCAGTGCCCAATGCTAGTTCCTGTTTGTTGCATGCTTTTTGTTTCGTAGAATATCCATATTAAACGGAGTCCAAATGGGATAAAAATTGACGGAGATTTTTTTGGAATATATATGATTTTTGGGAAGAAAAATCCACGCGAGACGGTGCCCGAGGTGGCCACGAGGCAGGGGGGAGCGCCTGCCCCCCTGGGCGCGCCCCTGACCATCGTGGGCCACCCGTAAGGCGGTTGGTGCCCTTCTTTCGCCTCAATAAAGCTAATTTCTGGATAGAGATCGTGTCAAAATTTCAGCCCAATTGGAGTTACGGATCTTCGGGAATATAAGAAACGGTGAAAGGGAAGAATCTGAGAACGCAGAAACAGAGAGAGACAGAGAGACATATCCAATCTCGGAGGGGCTCTCGCCCCTCCCATGCCATGGAGGCCAAGGACCAGAGGGGAAACCCTTCTCCCATCTAGGGAGGAGGTCAAGGAAGAAGAAGATGAAGGGACCCCCTCTCCCCTTCTCTTCCGGTGGCGCCGGAACGCTGCCGTGGCCATCATCATCATCACCGCGATCTACTCCAACACCTCCGCCATCTTCACCAACATCTCCATCACCTTCCCCCCTCTATCTATGGCGGTCCACTCTCCCGCAACCTGCTGTACCCTCTACTTGAACATGGTGCTTTATGCTTCATATTATTATCCAATGATGTGTTGCCATACTATGGCATTTCCATAGCCATTCCGAGATATATTGCCATGCAACTTTCATCATCATCATATATATGACTTGAGCATTCATTGTAATATTGCTTTGCATAATCGTAAGATAGCTAGCATGATGTTTTCATGGCTTGTCCATTTTTTCATGTCATTGCTACGCTAGATCATTGCACATCCCGGTACACCGCCAGAGGCATTCATATAGAGTCATATCCTTGTTCTAGATATCGAGTTGTAATATTGAGTTGTAAGTAAATAAAAGTGTGATGATCATCAATATTAGAACGTTGTCCCATGTGAGGTTATCAAAATAAAAGTGGCCAAAGAAGCCCCAAAAAGAGAGAGAGAGAGAGACCAAAGAAGCCTACAAAAAAATGACAGAAAAAGAGAGAAGGGGCAATGTTACTATCCTTTTACCACACTTTTGCTGCAAAGTAGCACCATGTTCTTCATATAAAGAGTCTCTTGAGTTATCACTTTCATATACTAGTGGGAATTTTCATTATGGAACTTGGCTTGTATATTCCAACGATGAGCTTCCTCAAATGCCCTAGGTCTTCATGAGCAAGCAAGTTGGATGCACACCCCCCCCCCCCCCCCCCCCCCCCCCCCCCCCCCCCCCCCCCCCCCCCCCCCCCCCCCCCCCCCCCCCCCCCCCCCCCCCCCCCCCCCCCCCCCCCCCCCCCCCCCCCCCCCCCCCCCCCCCCCCCCCCCCCCCCCCCCCCCCCCCCCCCCCCCCCCCCCCCCCCCCCCCCCCCCCCCCCCCCCCCCCCCCCCCCCCCCCCCCCCCCCCCCCCCCCCCCCCCCCCCCCCCCCCCCCCCCCCCCCCCCCCCCCCCCCCCCCCCCCCCCCCCCCCCCCCCCCCCCCCCCCCCCCCCCCCCCCCCCCCCCCCCCCCCCCCCCCCCCCCCCCCCCCCCCCCCCCCCCCCCCCCCCCCCCCCCCCCCCCCCCCCCCCCCCCCCCCCCCCCCCCCCCCCCCCCCCCCCCCCCCCCCCCCCCCCCCCCCCCCCCCCCCCCCCCCCCCCCCCCCCCCCCCCCCCCCCCCCCCCCCCCCCCCCCCCCCCCCCCCCCCCCCCCCCCCCCCCCCCCCCCCCCCCCCCCCCCCCCCCCCCCCCCCCCCCCCCCCCCCCCCCCCCCCCCCCCCCCCCCCCCCCCCCCCCCCCCCCCCCCCCCCCCCCCCCCCCCCCCCCCCCCCCCCCCCCCCCCCCCCCCCCCCCCCCCCCCCCCCCCCCCCCCCCCCCCCCCCCCCCCCCCCCCCCCCCCCCCCCCCCCCCCCCCCCCCCCCCCCCCCCCCCCCCCCCCCCCCCCCCCCCCCCCCCCCCCCCCCCCCCCCCCCCCCCCCCCCCCCCCCCCCCCCCCCCCCCCCCCCCCCCCCCCCCCCCCCCCCCCCCCCCCCCCCCCCCCCCCCCCCCCCCCCCCCCCCCCCCCCCCCCCCCCCCCCCCCCCCCCCCCCCCCCCCCCCCCCCCCCCCCCCCCCCCCCCCCCCCCCCCCCCCCCCCCCCCCCCCCCCCCCCCCCCCCCCCCCCCCCCCCCCCCCCCCCCCCCCCCCCCCCCCCCCCCCCCCCCCCCCCCCCCCCCCCCCCCCCCCCCCCCCCCCCCCCCCCCCCCCCCCCCCCCCCCCCCCCCCCCCCCCCCCCCCCCCCCCCCCCCCCCCCCCCCCCCCCCCCCCCCCCCCCCCCCCCCCCCCCCCCCCCCCCCCCCCCCCCCCCCCCCCCCCCCCCCCCCCCCCCCCCCCCCCCCCCCCCCCCCCCCCCCCCCCCCCCCCCCCCCCCCCCCCCCCCCCCCCCCCCCCCCCCCCCCCCCCCCCCCCCCCCCCCCCCCCCCCCCCCCCCCCCCCCCCCCCCCCCCCCCCCCCCCCCCCCCCCCCCCCCCCCCCCCCCCCCCCCCCCCCCCCCCCCCCCCCCCCCCCCCCCCCCCCCCCCCCCCCCCCCCCCCCCCCCCCCCCCCCCCCCCCCCCCCCCCCCCCCCCCCCCCCCCCCCCCCCCCCCCCCCCCCCCCCCCCCCCCCCCCCCCCCCCCCCCCCCCCCCCCCCCCCCCCCCCCCCCCCCCCCCCCCCCCCCCCCCCCCCCCCCCCCCCCCCCCCCCCCCCCCCCCCCCCCCCCCCCCCCCCCCCCCCCCCCCCCCCCCCCCCCCCCCCCCCCCCCCCCCCCCCCCCCCCCCCCCCCCCCCCCCCCCCCCCCCCCCCCCCCCCCCCCCCCCCCCCCCCCCCCCCCCCCCCCCCCCCCCCCCCCCCCCCCCCCCCCCCCCCCCCCCCCCCCCCCCCGAGAAGGGTTTCCCCTCTGTTCCTTGGCCTCCATGGAATGGGAGGGGCGAGAGTCCATCCGAGATTGGATCTGTCTCTCTGTCTCTCTCTGTTTCTGCGTTCCCAGATTCTACCATTTCACCATTTCTTATATTCCCGGAGATCCGTAACTCCGATTGGGCTGAAATTTTAACACAATCTCTATCCGTATTTTAGCTTTCTTGCGGCGAAAGAAGGGCATCAACCGCCTTACGGAGTGGCCATGAGGGTCAGGGGCGCGCCCAGGGGGGTGGGGGCGCCCCCTGCCTCGTGCCTCCCTCGGGCACCATCTCGCGTGGATTTTTCTTCCCAAAAATCATATATATTCCAAAAAATCTCTATCAGTTTTTATCCCGTTTGGACTCCGTTTGATATGGATATTCTGCGAAACAAAAAACATGCAAGAAACAGGAACTGACACTGGGCACTGGATCAATATGTTAGTCCCAAAAATAGTATAAAAAGTTGCCAAAAGAATATGAAAGTTGTAGAATATTGGCATGGAACAATCAAAAATTATAGATACGACATAGACGTATCAGCATCCCCAAGCTTAATTCCTACTCGTCCTCGAGTAGGTAAATGATAAAAAAGATAATTGTTGACGTGGAATGCTATCTAGCATAATCTTGATCACATATCTAATCATGGCATGAATATTAAGACACGAGTGATCCAAAGCAATAGTCTATCATTTGACATAAAAACAATAATACTTCAAGCCTACTAATAAAGCAATCATGTCTTTTCAAAATAACATGGCCAAAGAAAGTTATCCCTACAAAATCATATAGTCTGGCTATGCTCCATCTTCACCACACAGAATATTCACATCATGCACAACCCCTATAACAAGCCAAGCAATTGTTTCATACTTTTGACGTTCTCAAACCTCCCCCCCCCCCCCCCCCCCCCCCCCCCCCCCCCCCCCCCCCCCCCCCCCCCCCCCCCCCCCCCCCCCCCCCCCCCCCCCCCCCCCCCCCCCCCCCCCCCCCCCCCCCCCCCCCCCCCCCCCCCCCCCCCCCCCCCCCCCCCCCCCCCCCCCCCCCCCCCCCCCCCCCCCCCCCCCCCCCCCCCCCCCCCCCCCCCCCCCCCCCCCCCCCCCCCCCCCCCCCCCCCCCCCCCCCCCCCCCCCCCCCCCCCCCCCCCCCCCCCCCCCCCCCCCCCCCCCCCCCCCCCCCCCCCCCCCCCCCCCCCCCCCCCCCTATACAAGCCAAGTTCTATAATGAAAAATTCCCACTAGTATATGAAAGTGACAACTTAGGAGACTCTCTATATGAAGAACATGGTGCTACTCTGAAGCACAGGTGTGGTAAAAGGATAGTAGCATTGCCCCTTCTCTCTTTTTCTCTCATTTTTTTTGTTTTCTCTCTCTTTTTTTTGGGCTCTCTTTTTTTTGGCCTTTTTTTATTTTTATTTTATTTTTCGTCCGGAGTCTCATCCCGACTTGTGGGGAATCATAGTCTCCATCATCCTTTCCTCATTGGGACAATTCTCTAATAATGATGATCATCACACTTTTATTTACTTACAACTCAATATTACAACTCGATATCTAGAACAAAGTATGACTCTATATGAATGCCTCGGGCAGTGTACCAGGATGTGCAATGATCTAGCATAGCAAAAGATATCAAAAAACGAACAAGCCATGAAAATATCATGCTAGCTATCTTACGATCATGCAAAGTAATAAAACAATGAATGCCCAAGTCATGTATATGATGATGATGGAAGTTGCATGGCAATATATCTCGGAATGGCCCCCCCCCCCCCCCCCCCCCCCCCCCCCGATTGGTAGGAAAAGACGGAGACGTATCAACAACACAAAGTTCATGGCATTATAAAGAGCACAAAGTTCATGGCATCATGAAGAGCGCAGAGTTCAAACGTTGATCGACATTAAAACCTATCATTCGAAGCCCCTATGTTTACCCAGCCCGACGTTCACTACTTACCTACAACCGCACTCAGTTAACCCTCTCTATCTCTCACTCTTCCTCCTATCCATCACCATGAACTCCAACCCAACCCCTTCCCTTGGGGCATTGGATTGATGGCCTTCTTCCTCGGGTGCTCGCTCGGTGACCGCACCAAGTTTGAGAACACCATGAAAGTGTGCTCGAACTTAAGCAACACTGAAGACATGCACAAGGAGGCGGACGCTATGATCAAGAAGGAGACGACGGAGGAGTTCATGACACTGATTCCTGACCCGGCGAACCACGCTATGTCAGTCGATATCCTTCGTTGGGCCATGAATCAGACTGACTCCCATGATGCTAGAGATAGGGCAAGGTGGGACAAGTATAGCTAGGGAGTATAGGACTCCTCAAGACTAGCATGCTGCCGCATACTGGAATAGGACTTTAGTGATGCCGGAGATCATCGGTTTGGAGCCGGAGGAGGAAGAAGAAGTGGTGGAGATGGTGGTTGGGGCACCGGAGCCAGGTCACCGTACTTTGCCAATGGATCTGGACTCCAGTGAGTGTTGGGAAACGATGCATGGAAAACAAAAGAAATTCTACACACACGCGATGATCTATCCATGGATATGCATAGCAACGAGGGGGAGAGTGTGTCTACGTACCATCGTAGACCATAAGCAGAAGCGTTTCACAACGTGGTTGATGTAGTAGAACTTTCTTCGCGATCAAACCGATCTAGTACCAAACGTACGACACCTCCGCGTTCAGCACAAGTTCAGCTCGATGACGTCCCTACCCTCACTACAAAAAAAGACACATCCGTGACATTTTGGGCTGAGCGAATTTTTTTCTGTCGTACTTATGACACTTCTATGACGATAATTGTGACAAAACCC
>JAAAWM010010435.1:0-41352 GCA_036873465.1 Thinopyrum obtusiflorum | reverse complement strand
CCCTCTTGCGATCCATGAGACCTTCCGGAATGTGATGCTCGCGGAAAGCCTCACTGAACTCAGCCCAAGTAGTAATTTGGCCGACCGGGCGCATAGCTTCGAAGTTTTCCCACCAAAGGCCCCCCCCCCCCCCCCCCCCCCCCCCCCCCCCCCCCCCCCCCCCCCCCCCCCCCCCCCCCCCCCCCCCCCCCCCCCCCCCCTGCTGCGAAGCCAGTCATCCGCGTCGAGGGGCTCGACGGAATGGTTAAACTTTGGCGGGTACAGCTTGATAAAGTCATTGATTGACACCAGGTCATTTCGCGGGTGGCGGGCAGTGTTCTGCTCAATCCGCTCCAGCAGGCGGTTAGTCTCACGCTTGTTTCTTTCCGCCTCCAGCATCACTTCGGCCAGAGAAGGCGGGTGAGGCAGATTTTCACCCCTAGCTGCACTGGCTTCCCCCTGCTCCGAGGCAGCAGGGTTGCTGCGAGTGTTGACCATCCTAGGAGAAAACAAGTCAATGGTTTAGATAAGGATGGCTCAAACTTAGCAAGGAGTGCAGAATGTAATGGATAACTCGGAATGCAGAGATGTTCATCCGTATGTCATGGTAATATAACCCCCCCCCCCCCCCCCCCCCCCCCCCCCCCCCCCCCCCCCCCCCCCCCCCCCCCCCCCCCCCCCCCCCCCCCCCCCCCCCCCCCCCCCCCCCCCCCCCCCCCCCCCCCCCCCCCCCCCCCCCCCCCCCCCCCCCCCCCCCCCCCCCCCCCCCCCCCCCCCCCCCCCCCCCCCCCCCCCCCCCCCCCCCCCCCCCCCCCCCCCCCCCCCCCCCCCCCCCCCCCCCCCCCCCCCCCCCCCCCCCCCCCCCCCCCCCCCCCCCCCCCCCCCCCCCCCCCCCCCCCCCCCCCCCCCCCCCCCCCCCCCCCCCCCCCCCCCCCCCCCCCCCCCCCCCCCCCCCCCCCCCCCCCCCCCCCCCCCCCCCCCCCCCCCCCCCCCCCCCCCCCCCCCCCCCCCCCCCCCCCCCCCCCCCCCCCCCCCCCCCCCCCCCCCCCCCCCCCCCCCCCCCCCCCCCCCCCCCCCCCCCCCCCCCCCCCCCCCCCCCCCCCCCCCCCCCCCCCCCCCCCCCCCCCCCCCCCCCCCCCCCCCCCCCCCCCCCCCCCCCCCCCCCCCCCCCCCCCCCCCCCCCCCCCCCCCCCCCCCCCCCCCCCCCCCCCCCCCCCCCCCCCCCCCCCCCCCCCCCAGTGACTCCTCATGTGTAGAGTCATAGTACAAAGCCTGATAGTACCCCTGTGCTCCAGGAAGTGAGGCTGGCACGTAATGGAAATCGGTGTTCTGAAGCAAGGCAGTCTAGGCTCGAATGATAGTCATCATTGAATAGGCTGCATCCTGCACAGACATCTCAATAGTGACCCCAAGTCCAAAGGAATAGTGAAGGGGCTCAGTGGCTCCAGGATAAGAGGGATATATCCTGATGGTACAAAGGTACTGGCTCTGGTTGAAGTCTCTGAACTGCTCCTCGACGGTATATTCCGGATACCACCGATAACCTGACTGGACCATCACTCGAACCAACATGGCCATGTGGCCGGGCACATCGAGGCACCAGGTCAGACGAACCACTTGGTTCTATGAACGGGTGGCCATCTGAAAGCACAGAATAATGCAAAGGCATTAGAATTTTCTAGGGAAAATCGGACAGCATAACGACTGTAAATGCTTAGAAAAAGATTTGAGACATCCACAACAGTTTGTAATACCACTCAACAACATCGTATCAAGGTTCTGATTCAACTGACAACATACTAAAAGTAGTAGAAACTGTATTGTGGCTGGTAACAACAATCCTATAAGATACTACGGATTTGTAACACGTGAACCTGATAGAAAGAAGAGAGCCCAGTCCTTAACCCATGTAGAATGAGAAGAGAATGACTCAGATCATAGGGCATAAGGGAAAGGAGTAAAAGAGCCTTATGTTGGCCCGATTTTCGCGGTCCTTATCCTCGAGCATCTCGGCAGTGGTGCGGAGTAGTGACTCCTCATGTGTAGAGTCATAGTACAAAGCCTGATAGTACCCCTCCCCCCCCCCCCCCCCCCCCCCCCCCCCCCCCCCCCCCCCCCCCCCCCCCCCCCCCCCCCCCCCCCCCCCCCCCCCCCCCCCCCCCCCCCCCCCCCCCCCCCCCCCCCCCCCCCCCCCCCCCCCCCCCCCCCCCCCCCCCCCCCCCCCCCCCCCCCCCCCCCCCCCCCCCCCCCCCCCCCCCCCCCCCCCCCCCCCCCCCCCCCCCCCCCCCCCCCCCCCCCCCCCCCCCCCCCCCCCCCCCCCCCCCCCCCCCCCCCCCCCCCCCCCCCCCCCCCCCCCCCCCCCCCCCCCCCCCCCCCCCCCCCCCCCCCCCCCCCCCCCCCCCCCCCCCCCCCCCCCCCCCCCCCCCCCCCCCCCCCCCCCCCCCCCCCCCCCCCCCCCCCCCCCCCCCCCCCCCCCCCCCCCCCCCCCCCCCCCCCCCCCCCCCCCCCCCCCCCCCCCCCCCCCCCCCCCCCCCCCCCCCCCCCCCCCCCCCCCCCCCCCCCCCCCCCCCCCCCCCCCCCCCCCCCCCCCCCCCCCCCCCCCCCCCCCCCCCCCCCCCCCCCCCCCCCCCCCCCCCCCCCCCCCCCCCCCCCCCCCCCCCCCCCCCCCCCCCCCCCCCCCCCCCCCCCCCCCCCCCCCCCCCCCCCCCCCCCCCCCCCCCCCCCCCCCCCCCCCCCCCCCCCCCCCCCCCCCCCCCCCCCCCCCCCCCCCCCCCCCCCCCCCCCCCCCCCCCCCCCCCCCCCCCCCCCCCCCCCCCCCCCCCCCCCCCCCCCCCCCCCCCCCCCCCCCCCCCCCCCCCCCCCCCCCCCCCCCCCCCCCCCCCCCCCCCCCCCCCCCCCCCCCCCCCCCCCCCCCCCCCCCCCCCCCCCCCCCCCCCCCCCCCCCCCCCCCCCCCCCCCCCCCCCCCCCCCCCCCCCCCCCCCCCCCCCCCCCCCCCCCCCCCCCCCCCCCCCCCCCCCCCCCCCCCCCCCCCCCCCCCCCCCCCCCCCCCCCCCCCCCCCCCCCCCCCCCCCCCCCCCCCCCCCCCCCCCCCCCCCCCCCCCCCCCCCCCCCCCCCCCCCCCCCCCCCCCCCCCCCCCCCCCCCCCCCCCCCCCCCCCCCCCCCCCCCCCCCCCCCCCCCCCCCCCCCCCCCCCCCCCCCCCCCCCCCCCCCCCCCCCCCCCCCCCCCCCCCCCCCCCCCCCCCCCCCCCCCCCCCCCCCCCCCCCCCCCCCCCCCCCCCCCCCCCCCCCCCCCCCCCCCCCCCCCCCCCCCCCCCCCCCCCCCCCCCCCCCCCCCCCCCCCCCCCCCCCCCCCCCCCCCCCCCCCCCCCCCCCCCCCCCCCCCCCCCCCCCCCCCCCCCCCCCCCCCCCCCCCCCCCCCCCCCCCCCCCCCCCCCCCCCCCCCCCCCCCCCCCCCCCCCCCCCCCCCCCCCCCCCCCCCCCCCCCCCCCCCCCCCCCCCCCCCCCCCCCCCCCCCCCCCCCCCCCCCCCCCCCCCCCCCCCCCCCCCCCCCCCCCCCCCCCCCCCCCCCCCCCCCCCCCCCCCCCCCCCCCCCCCCCCCCCCCCCCCCCCCCCCCCCCCCCCCCCCCCCCCCCCCCCCCCCCCCCCCCCCCCCCCCCCCCCCCCCCCCCCCCCCCCCCCCCCCCCCCCCCCCCCCCCCCCCCCCCCCCCCCCCCCCCCCCCCCCCCCCCCCCCCCCCCCCCCCCCCCCCCCCCCCCCCCCCCCCCCCCCCCCCCCCCCCCCCCCCCCCCCCCCCCCCCCCCCCCCCCCCCCCCCCCCCCCCCCCCCCCCCCCCCCCCCCCCCCCCCCCCCCCCCCCCCCCCCCCCCCCCCCCCCCCCCCCCCCCCCCCCCCCCCCCCCCCCCCCCCCCCCCCCCCCCCCCTAGGTTTTTGTAATCTGAAAATATAAAAACAGAAAGGTAACTAATGATAAAAGCGAGCGTAAATGGTATTGCAATGCTAGGAAACAAGGCCTAGGGTTCATACTTTCACTAGTGCAAGTTCTCTCAACAATAATAACATAATTGGATCATATAACTATCCCTCAACATGCAACAAAGAGTCACTCCAAAGTAACTAATAGCGGAGAACAAACGAAGAGATTATGGTAGGGTACGAAACCACGTCAAAGTTATCCTTTCTGATCGATCTATTCAAGAGTCCGTAGTAAAATAACACGAAGCTATTCTTTCCGTTCAATCTATCATAGAGTTCGTACTAGAATAACACCTTAAGACACAAATGAACCAAAACCCTAATGTCACCTAGATACTCCAATGTCACCTCAAGTATCCGTGGGTATGATTATATGATATGCATCACACAATCTCAGATTCATCTATTCAACCAACACAAAGTACTTCAAAGAGTGCCCCAAAGTTTCTACCGGAGAGTCAAGACGAAAACGTGTGCCAACTCCTATGCATAAGTTCACAAGGTCACTGAACTCGCAAGTTGATCACCAAAACATACATCAAGTGGATCACGTGATATTCCATTGTCACCACAGATACGCACATGCAAGACATACATCAAGTGTTCTCAAATCCTTAAAGACTCAATCCGATAAGATAACTTCAAAGGGAAAACTCAATCCATCCCCCCCCCCCCCCCCCCCCCCCCCCCCCCCCCCCCCCCCCCCCCCCCCCCCCCCCCCCCCCCCCCCCCCCCCCCCCCCCCCCCCCCCCCCCCCCCCCCCCCCCCCCCCCCCCCCCCCCCCCCCCCCCCCCCCCCCCCCCCCCCCCCCCCCCCCCCCCCCCCCCCCCCCCCCCCCCCCCCTCCGGCAGGGTGCCGGAACAGGGTCCCGATTGGTTTTTGGTGGCTACAGAGGCTTGCGGCGGCAGAACTCCCGATCTCTTCTGTTCCCCGATGTTTTTAGGGCAATGGACATATATAGGCGAAAGAAGTCGGTCAGGGGAGCCACGAGGGGCCCACGAGGGTGGGGAGCGCGCCCAGGGGGGCAGGCGCGCCTCCCTGCCTTGTAGCCACCTCATTGCTTCCCTGACGTACACTCCAAGTCTCCTGGATTGCTTCCGTTCCAAAAATAACTCTCCCGAAGGTTTCATTCCGTTTGGACTCTGTTTGATATTCCTTTTCTTCGAAACACTGAAACAAGGGAAAAAACAGGAACTGGAACTGGGCTCTGGGTTAATAGGTTAGTCGCAAAAATAATATAAAAGTGTAAAATAAAGCCCATAAACATCCAAAACAGATAATATAATAGCATGGAGCAATCAAAAATTATAGATACGTTGGAGACGTATCACTTTTCGGAGCCTTTAAATAAAGTACTTTGAGTTGTAGAGTTTTGTTGTGATGCCATGTTGTATTTACACATATCGAGCATATTGTGTGTATGATTGAAATGCTTGGTATGTGTGGGATCTGACAATCTAGTTGTTTATCCTTGGCAGCCTCTCTTATGGGGAAATGTAGTCTGGTGTCTCCACTGAGCCTTGGTAGTCCTCTACAGCCCGGTTTACAGGAGTCCTGCTAGCCCAGCACTACTGCTCCGGAACACTTAGACTGGCCGGCATGTGTTTCACTTCGTTCCTTTGTCTATCCCTTCGGGGAAATGTCATGCGGTGACATTCGGAGTCCTGCCTAGCCTGCTACAGCCCGGGTTCCTGGAGTCCTGTTAGCCCAGTGCTACAGCCCAGATTCACACGCTGCTGACCGACATGCTCGATGTTGATTCATGTATGCCTATCCCCGTAAGTTAGCGCCGCTTTGGGTTCACGACTAGCCATGTCGGCCCGGGTTCTCTGTCATATGGATGCTAGCGACACTATCATATACGTGAGCCAAAAGGCGCAAACGGTCCCGGGCCATGGTAAGGCGACACAGTGGGAATACCGTGCGTGAGGCCACAAAGTGATATGAGGTGTTACAGGCTAGATCGGTGTGACTTAGAATCGGGGTCCTGACAGTGTTGGCATCAGAGCCGGACTGCCTGTAGGTTCGTTGAGCCAAACTAGTCGATGTCGAGTCTAGAAATGCTTTAGTTATATGTAGGGGAATTGATTGTGGGAGGGACGTAAGGCTCTTTTTACTCCTTTACCTTATGCCCTCTGATCTGAGTCATCCTCTTCTCTTTCTACGTGGGTTAAGGACTAGGATCTCTTCTCTCTATCAGGTTCACGTGTTACTAATCCGTAGTAACTTCTAGGATTGTTGGTTACAAGCCTCAGTTCAGTTTCTACTACTTTTAGTATGTTGTCAATTGAACCGGAACCTTGATATGATGTTGTTGAGTGGTTTTGCAAACTGTTGTGAATGTCTCAAATCTTTTTCTGAGCATTTACAGCCGTTATGCTGTCCGATTTCTCCTAGAAAATTCTAATGCCTTTGCATTATTCTGTGCTTTCAGATGGCCTCCCGCAACCAGAACCAAGTGGTTCATTTGACTCGGTGCCTCGATGTACCTGGTCACACGGCCATGCTGGTCCGCGTGATGACCGAGATGGGCTATCGATGGCATCCTGAGTATACCATCAAGGAGCAGTTTCGAGACTTCAATCAGAGCCAATACCTTTGTACAGTCAGGATATACCCTTCCTATCCTGGAGCTACTGAACCCCTCCATTGCTCTTATGGACTTGGGGTTACCATCGAGATGTCCGTGCAGGACGCTGCTTACTCGATGACGACTATAATGCGAGCCAGACTTGCCTTGCTTCAGAACACTGACTTCCGCTATATGTCAGCATCACTCCCTGGGGCAGAAGGTTACTATCAGGCTCTCTACACTGACTCTACCCATGAGGATTCGCTACTCTGCACCACCACAGAGATGCTTGAGGACAAGGACCGTGAGAATCGTGCCTTGCAAATGGAGCTCTTTAACACTCGTTCTGACCACTGGGCCACTCTGACATGGTTTGCACCTGCCGTGTAGGCTGGGTATATTGACATGAGGGACTTGTACCCCGTGCGTTATGGTCTGCCAGATCGTATGGACTGGCGTGATGTAGGAGGCATCACCCCTCCCCGTGGACCCCGTCTACCGCCGTTTGTTGGACCAAGGCCACATCTGAGTCCTTATGGACCGCAAGCTCCACAGGACCGACTGTTTCCAGATGATCATGTTCAGCTCCCAGGACATGGTGGTAATCTCTATGAAGATTACTACGGAGACGTCTGAGTTGGTAGTAGTTTCACTAGTATTGTAACAGTTGTATTCTCCACAGTCCTGCGTGACTCGTGGGATACGACTTGGTGTGTATCACGTTCCGGAGGTGTAGAAAAATAATGTATAGGAGCTTGGAATGCCTCCGATGAGATGTAACGTTTCACCGTAGTTGTACTTTAGCCTGGGCTTGTACTAAACTATGTACGGTGTGTATGACCGATGGTATATATATGGCAGTTTCTATATTACCATGTCGTGCAAATGAACATCTCAGCATTTCATGTCGTCCATTATATTCTGCACTTCCTTGCCAGCATTTTGCCATCCTTGTCTAAACCGTTGTCTTGTCTTTCCTAGGATGGTTAATACCCACAACAACCCTGCTGCCCCGGGGCAGGGTGAAGCCAGTGCAGCTAGGGATGGGAATCTGCCTCACCCGCCTTCTCTGGCCGAAGTTATGCTGGAGGCAGAAAGAAACAAGCGTGAGACCAACCGCTTGCTAGAACGCATAGAGCAGAATACTGCACTTCGCCAGAGGAACGACTTGGTGTCAATCAATGACTTTATCAAGTTGTACCCACTGACATTTCATCATTTCATCGAGCCCCTCGACGGGGATGATTGGCTTCACAGCATCACCAATAAGCTACGTTCTACCAACGTAGCCGAAGCTGATAAGGTTACCTACGCTGCCTATCACCTCGAAGGCCCTGCTAGCCTTTGGTGGGAAAACTATGAGGCTATGCGCCCGACTGGCCAGATCACCACTTGGGCTGATTTCATTGAGGCTTTCCGTGAGCATCACATCCCGGAAGGTCTCATGGATCGTAAGAGGGAAGAGTTCTGCAATTTCACCCAAGGCAGACTGACCGTGGATGCATACACCCGTGAGTTTGGAAACCTGGCACGTTATGCTCCTGAAGAGGTATCCACCGACGCCAAGAAGCAGGCAAGGTTCCGCAAGGGACTTAGCCCCGAGCTTCGCCGTGATCTCCGTTTGCACGAGTGCACCTCCTTTCAGAAGTTAGTGAATAAGGCCATCAGTGCTGAGACAGGTCAGACTGACTATGACGCTTCACGTAAGCACTCCCGTGACTTTGGTTCTTCATCCGGCTCTGGACCTCAGAAGCGCCGGGTGTGGATTCCTAACACAGCTCTGCCACCCAGGTTCACTCTGAGGCCATCCTTTGAGGCGCCTCACCCCAACCAGCAGTTTGCACCGCCCAAGGCCTATGGTGGCCCCGCTGCTAATGCTGCTCCACGCCCCAATGTTGTGACATGCTTCAAGTGTGGAGAGACGGGTCACTACCTGCGCGAGTGTCCCCAGAATAACTACCCCAACCAGTTCAGAAAGTCCGTTGGCCGTGGTAAGCCAGCGGGAAAGACATATTACGCCAAGCCGGCCACCACTGCACGTGGCCATGTCAACTATGTCTCAGCTGAGGAGACTCATGAGGATCCCAACGTCGTCCTTGGTATGCTCCTTGTTAATTGCCATTCGGCATCTGTTCTTTTCGATACTAGAGCATCTCATTCATTCATTTCCGAGGGCTATGCTCGATTGCACAACACGACATTCTGTGACATGCCCACCACCATGGAAATTCGAACTACTGGCTCTAGATGGCAAACTTCTAAAGTAAGCCATGGGAATGAAATTCTTGTCGATAGACTAGTCTTCCTTGCCTCACTAATAGCTCTCAAGTCCTCGGACATAAACATCATCTTGGGTATGGATTGGATGTCAGCCCATTATGCTAAGATTGATTGCTCTACTAGAACTGTTCAACTCACCCATCCATCGGGCAAGACAGTCAATGTTTTGACCCGAGTGTCTAAGCGTCAGCTCTACTCCCTAAATGCCAACCCTCTTCCAGACCTCGAAGATATTCCGGTAGTCCGTGACTTCCCGGATGTCTTTCCAGAGGAATTGCCAGGTGTTCCACCTGACAGGGATGTCGAGTTCGTGATAGACCTTGTACCAGGAACCGTCCCAATCTCTAGAAGACCCTATAAGATGGTACCCCTAGAACTAGCCGAGCTTAACAAACAACTCGATGAGTCCTTGAAAAAGGGTTTCATCCATCCTAGTTATTCTCCATGGGCTTGCCCCGTCCTCTTCGTCAAGAAGAAGGATGGAACGGATCGGATGGTTGTAGATTACCGACCTGTCAACTTGGTCACTATCAAGAACAAGTATCCGCTCCCCAGGATCAACGATCTGTATGATCAGCTCGCTAGATCCTCAGTCTTTTCCAAAATGGATTTGAGGTTGGGCTACCATCAAATCAAAATCAAGAACAGGGACATTCCTAAAACGGCCTTTGTCACTCGTTATGGCCAATACGAGTACACCGTCATGTCCTTCGGTTTAACCAATGCCCCAGCCACCTTCTCTCGGTTAATGAACTCAATCTTCATGGAGTATTTGGATAAATTCGTCATGGTATACCTCGATGATATACTCATCTACTCCAAGAATGAGGAAGAACATGCCGAGCATCTAAGGCTAGTATTGATGAAACTTCGAGAGCATCGCCTTTATGCCAAATTCTCCAAGTGTGAATTCTAGTTGCCAGAAGTGACCTATCTAGGCCACGTAATCTCTGGTAAGGGTATTGCTGTCAATCCCAAGCGAGTTCAAGCCGTCCTTGATTGGACTTCACCTGAAACGGTCAAGCAAGTTCAGAGTTTCCTTGGCTTAGCGAGCTACTGTTGCCGCTTCGTCGAGAATTTCTCCAAGGTTGCTAAACCTCTAACTGAACTCCTCAAGAAAGATAAAAAGTTCGAGTGGACCCCACAGTGCGAGTTCAGCTTTCAGGAACTGAAAAGATGCCTGACATCTGCTCCCGTACTCGTGCCACCAGATTTTTCTAAGGACTTTGTTATCTATTGTGACGCCTCGCGATAAGGACTAGGTTGCATACTCATGCAAGATCATCATGTGATTGCCTATGCTTCTCGACAGTTGCGTCCACATGAGGATAACTATCCCACACATGATCTAGAGCTTGCAGCTGTGGTCCATGCACTCAAAACATGGCGACATTACCTTCTTGGTAATCGTTGCGAGATTTACACCGATCACCAAAGTCTAAAATACATCTTCACCCAACTGGATTTGAATCTCAGGCAAAGACGTTGGGTCGAGTTGATCACAGATTACGACTTAGGAATAACTTACACCCCGGGCAAAGCCAATGTCATGGCTGATGCGCTAAGTCATAAATCTTATTGTAACAACCTGATGTTACAACAAAGTCAACCACTTCTCCATGAGGAATTTCGTAAGCTTAACCTTCACATTGTTCCTCGAGGATTCCTTTCCACCTTGGTGGCGAAACCTACCCTTACGGATCAGATCATCAAAGCACAGAAGGTAGATCCGGGAATCTCCCGTATCAAGAGAAACATCAAGAAAGGAGTTGCCGGTTGTTTCTCCATTGATGATCAAGGTGTTGTGTTCTTTGGAGACCGCCTAGTGGTTCCCAAGGTACGCAACCTGAGGCAGTTGATCCTTAAGGAAGCTCACGAATCCCCTCTCACCATTCATCCCGGTAGTACTAAAATGTATCAAGACCTACACCAGAGGTTTTGGTGGACTAGGATGAAGAGGGAAATCGCTCAATACATTGCTAGTTGCGACGTCTGTCGTCGTGTTAAAGCAGAGCATCAATGGCCTGCTGGCACCCTTCAACCTTTGGCTATTCCTAAATGGAAATGGGATAAAATCGGTATGGATTTCATTACCGGGTTTCCCAGGACCAAGAGAGGGAATAATGCTATCTTCGTTGTTGTCGATCGTCTTTCCAAAGTAGCCCATTTCCTACCTGTTCGTGAGAGTATAACCGCTAGCCAGCTAGCTGACTTGTACATCTCCCAAATAGTGTCTCTTCATGGTGTTCCATTGGAGATTAACTCAAACCGTGGAAGTCTTTTCACCTCTCGATTTTGGGAAAGTTTCCAAAATGCTATGGGAACTCGTCTCTCTTTTAGCATCGCCTTCCACCCTCAATCAAGTGGTCAAGTAGAACGAGTCAATCAAATTCTGGAGGATATGCTCTGAGCTTCTGTCATCTCTTTCGGTATGGATTGGGAGAAATGCCTTCCATTCGCCGAATTCGCTTATAACAATAGTTATCAAGCTAGCTTGGGTAAAGCCCCCCCCCCCCCCCCCCCCCCCCCCCCCCCCCCCCCCCCCCCCCCCCCCCCCCCCCCCCCCCCCCCCCCCCCCCCCCCCCCCCCCCCCCCCCCCCCCCCCCCCCCCCCCCCCCCCCCCCCCCCCCCCCCCCCCCCCCCCCCCCCCCCCCCCCCCCCCCCCCCCCCCCCCCCCCCCCCCCCCCCCCCCCCCCCCCCCCCCCCCCCCCCCCCCCCCCCCCCCCCCCCCCCCCCCCCCCCCCCCCCCCCCCCCCCCCCCCCCCCCCCCCCCCCCCCCCCCCCCCCCCCCCCCCCCCCCCCCCCCCCCCCCCCCCCCCCCCCCCCCCCCCCCCCCCCCCCCCCCCCCCCCCCCCCCCCCCCCCCCCCCCCCCCCCCCCCCCCCCCCCCCCCCCCCCCCCCCCCCCCCCCCCCCCCCCCCCCCCCCCCCCCCCCCCCCCCCCCCCCCCCCCCCCCCCCCCCCCCCCCCCCCCCCCCCCCCCCCCCCCCCCCCCCCCCCCCCCCCCCCCCCCCCCCCCCCCCCCCCCCCCCCCCCCCCCCCCCCCCCCCCCCCCCCCCCCCCCCCCCCCCCCCCCCCCCCCCCCCCCCCCCCCCCCCCCCCCCCCCCCCCCCCCCCCCCCCCCCCCCCCCCCCCCCCCCCCCCCCCCCCCCCCCCCCCCCCCCCCCCCCCCCCCCCCCCCCCCCCCCCCCCCCCCCCCCCCCCCCCCCCCCCCCCCCCCCCCCCCCCCCCCCCCCCCCCCCCCCCCCCCCCCCCCCCCCCCCCCCCCCCCCCCCCCCCCCCCCCCCCCCCCCCCCCCCCCCCCCCCCCCCCCCCCCCCCCCCCCCCCCCCCCCCCCCCCCCCCCCCCCCCCCCCCCCCCCCCCCCCCCCCCCCCCCCCCCCCCCCCCCCCCCCCCCCCCCCCCCCCCCCCCCCCCCCCCCCCCCCCCCCCCCCCCCCCCCCCCCCCCCCCCCCCCCCCCCCCCCCCCCCCCCCCCCCCCCCCCCCCCCCCCCCCCCCCCCCCCCCCCCCCCCCCCCCCCCCCCCCCCCCCCCCCCCCCCCCCCCCCCCCCCCCCCCCCCCCCCCCCCCCCCCCCCCCCCCCCCCCCCCCCCCCCCCCCCCCCCCCCCCCCCCCCCCCCCCCCCCCCCCCCCCCCCCCCCCCCCCCCCCCCCCCCCCCCCCCCCCCCCCCCCCCCCCCCCCCCCCCCCCCCCCCCCCCCCCCCCCCCCCCCCCCCCCCCCCCCCCCCCCCCCCCCCCCCCCCCCCCCCCCCCCCCCCCCCCCCCCCCCCCCCCCCCCCCCCCCCCCCCCCCCCCCCCCCCCCCCCCCCCCCCCCCCCCCCCCCCCCCCCCCCCCCCCCCCCCCCCCCCCCCCCCCCCCCCCCCCCCCCCCCCCCCCCCCCCCCCCCCCCCCCCCCCCCCCCCCCCCCCCCCCCCCCCCCCCCCCCCCCCCCCCCCCCCCCCCCCCCCCCCCCCCCCCCCCCCCCCCCCCCCCCCCCCCCCCCCCCCCCCCCCCCCCCCCCCCCCCCCCCCCCCCCCCCCCCCCCCCCCCCCCCCCCCCCCCCCCCCCCCCCCCCCCCCCCCCCCCCCCCCCCCCCCCCCCCCCCCCCCCCCCCCCCCCCCCCCCCCCCCCCCCCCCCCCCCCCCCCCCCCCCCCCCCCCCCCCCCCCCCCCCCCCCCCCCCCCCCCCCCCCCCCCCCCCCCCCCCCCCCCCCCCCCCCCCCCCCCCCCCCCCCCCCCCCCCCCCCCCCCCCCCCCCCCCCCCCCCCCCCCCCCCCCCCCCCCCCCCCCCCCCCCCCAGATGTCACTCAAGGATAAAGAGGAACTTCACAACAAATCAAGTGGTGCTTACAAAGCCTCATGTGAAGCCCCCACATCATCGAGTGAGAAACAAACCTTCAATGAAGAATTGAGCTTAATGGTGAAGAACTTCAACAAGTTCTACAAGAGTAGAAGCAAAGAGAGAAGCTCCAAGTCAAGGTCCTACAATGACAAAAGATCTTCTAGTCGAGAGCGAAATTGCTACAATTGTGGAAGGCCCGGACACTATTCCAATGAGTGTACGGCCCCCTACAAGAGAAGAGAAGATTCTCCCAAGAGAAGAAGTAGAAGAGAAGAATCACCATCTAGAGAAAGAAGGAGTAGAGATGATCGTTATGAACGAAGACCCTCACGGAGAAGCAAGGATTCGGAAAGAAAGGACAAGTCATCAAGGAGCTACACAAAACGAAGACATCAAGCTCATGTTGGTGAATGGGTATCCGGCTCCGACTCCGACAACCACTCCGAGAGAAGCTATCACTCCGACTCCGAATATACTCAAGATGAAGGTGTTGCCGGTCTAGCACTTGTGACAACCAACTCCTACGACATATTTGACTCACCAAATGAAGGAGTTGGAACATGCTTCATGGCTAAAGGCCCAAAGGTATCACACCCCGAGTATGTTGATTTCACCCCCCCCCCCCCCCCCCCCCCCCCCCCCCCCCCCCCCCCCCCCCCCCCCCCCCCCCCCCCCCCCCCCCCCCCCCCCCCCCCCCCCCCCCCCCCCCCCCCCCCCCCCCCCCCCCCCCCCCCCCCCCCCCCCCCCCCCCCCCCCCCCCCCCCCCCCCCCCCCCCCCCCCCCCCCCCCCCCCCCCCCCCCCCCCCCCCCCCCCCCCCCCCCCCCCCCCCCCCCCCCCCCCCCCCCCCCCCCCCCCCCCCCCCCCCCCCCCCCCCCCCCCCCCCCCCCCCCCCCCCCCCCCCCCCCCCCCCCCCCCCCCCCCCCCCCCCCCCCCCCCCCCCCCCCCCCCCCCCCCCCCCCCCCCCCCCCCCCCCCCCCCCCCCCCCCCCCCCCCCCCCCCCCCCCCCCCCCCCCCCCCCCCCCCCCCCCCCCCCCCCCCCCCCCCCCCCCCCCCCCCCCCCCCCCCCCCCCCCCCCCCCCCCCCCCCCCCCCCCCCCCCCCCCCCCCCCCCCCCCCCCCCCCCCCCCCCCCCCCCCCCCCCCCCCCCCCCCCCCCCCCCCCCCCCCCCCCCCCCCCCCCCCCCCCCCCCCCCCCCCCCCCCCCCCCCCCCCCCCCCCCCCCCCCCCCCCCCCCCCCCCCCCCCCCCCCCCCCCCCCCCCCCCCCCCCCCCCCCCCCCCCCCCCCCCCCCCCCCCCCCCCCCCCCCCCCCCCCCCCCCCCCCCCCCCCCCCCCCCCCCCCCCCCCCCCCCCCCCCCCCCCCCCCCCCCCCCCCCCCCCCCCCCCCCCCCCCCCCCCCCCCCCCCCCCCCCCCCCCCCCCCCCCCCCCCCCCCCCCCCCCCCCCCCCCCCCCCCCCCCCCCCCCCCCCCCCCCCCCCCCCCCCCCCCCCCCCCCCCCCCCCCCCCCCCCCCCCCCCCCCCCCCCCCCCCCCCCCCCCCCCCCCCCCCCCCCCCCCCCCCCCCCCCCCCCCCCCCCCCCCCCCCCCCCCCCCCCCCCCCCCCCCCCCCCCCCCCCCCCCCCCCCCCCCCCCCCCCCCCCCCCCCCCCCCCCCCCCCCCCCCCCCCCCCCCCCCCCCCCCCCCCCCCCCCCCCCCCCCCCCCCCCCCCCCCCCCCCCCCCCCCCCCCCCCCCCCCCCCCCCCCCCCCCCCCCCCCCCCCCCCCCCCCCCCCCCCCCCCCCCCCCCCCCCCCCCCCCCCCCCCCCCCCCCCCCCCCCCCCCCCCCCCCCCCCCCCCCCCCCCCCCCCCCCCCCCCCCCCCCCCCCCCCCCCCCCCCCCCCCCCCCCCCCCCCCCCCCCCCCCCCCCCCCCCCCCCCCCCCCCCCCCCCCCCCCCCCCCCCCCCCCCCCCCCCCCCCCCCCCCCCCCCCCCCCCCCCCCCCCCCCCCCCCCCCCCCCCCCCCCCCCCCCCCCCCCCCCCCCCCCCCCCCCCCCCCCCCCCCCCCCCCCCCCCCCCCCCCCCCCCCATCCCCAAGCTTAATTCCTGCTCGTTTGTAACACCCTCGATGCGACTATAGCTCCCACGTGTCGAGGCACGACTTAGAGACATAATCGCATTGAAGGCATATGTCGCAAGTGAGGTAAGCGTCACACAACCCATGTAATACATAAGGGAAAGAGATACATAGTTGGCTTACACTCGCCACATCACACCATTACATAAATAAACATTACATCAATCAAATACACTCATGGTCTGACTACGGAACCAAAATAAAAGAAGAACCCCAAATGCGACAAAGGTCCCCGATCGACCCCAACTGGGCTCCACTACTGATCAACTAGAACGAAACAACACAAAGGACAAGGTCGTCATCGAGCTCCTCCTGACCTTGGTTGCGTCATCTGCACGGACTCATCGGCACCTACAAGCTGGTTTTGGAAGTATCTGCGAGCCACAGGGACTCAACAATCTCACACCCTCACGATCAAGACTATTTAAGCTTATGGGTAAGGTAAAGGTATGAGGTGGAGCTGAAGCAAGCGACTAGCATATATGGTGGCTAACATACGCAACTGAGAGCGAGAAGAGAAGGCAAAGCACGGTCGATAAAAGTATGATCAAGAAGTGATCCTGGACTACTTACGCCAAGCATAACTCCAACAACCGTGTTCACTTCCCGGACTCCGCCGGAAAGAGACCATCACGGTTACACACGCAGTTGATGCGTTTTATAACGGATCTGGTGTCAAGTTATCTACAACCGGACATTAACAAATTCCCCCCCCCCCCCCCCCCCCCCCCCCCCCCCCCCCCCCCCCCCCCCCCCCCCCCCCCCCCCCCCCCCCCCCCCCCCCCCCCCCCCCCCCCCCCCCCCCCCCCCCCCCCCCCCCCCCCCCCCCCCCCCCCCCCCCCCCCCCCCCCCCCCCCCCCCCCCCCCCCCCCCCCCCCCCCCCCCCCCCCCCCCCCCCCCCCCCCCCCCCCCCCCCCCCCCCCCCCCCCCCCCCCCCCCCCCCCCCCCCCCCCCCCCCCCCCCCCCCCCCCCCCCCCCCCCCCCCCCCCCCCCCCCCCCCCCCCCCCCCCCCCCCCCCCCCCCCCCCCCCCCCCCCCCCCCCCCCCCCCCCCCCCCCCCCCCCCCCCCCCCCCCCCCCCCCCCCCCCCCCCCCCCCCCCCCCCCCCCCCCCCCCCCCCCCCCCCCCCCCCCCCCCCCCCCCCCCCCCCCCCCCCCCCCCCCCCCCCCCCCCCCCCCCCCCCCCCCCCCCCCCCCCCCCCCCCCCCCCCCCCCCCCCCCCCCCCCCCCCCCCCCCCCCCCCCCCCCCCCCCCCCCCCCCCCCCCCCCCCCCCCCCCCCCCCCCCCCCCCCCCCCCCCCCCCCCCCCCCCCCCCCCCCCCCCCCCCCCCCCCCCCCCCCCCCCCATTAATTATATAAGATATATTGTGATATCCCAACCAAAATTTTGTCCACCATGGAGAAATCTTCAACTTCACCTGCAACTAGCAACGCTATAAGAGGGGCTGAGCGAGCGGTAACATAGCCAATCAACGGTTTGCTAGGACATGGTGAGTTAGAGGTTTGACATGGCAATTGGGAGGCTGACAAGCAAATGGTAGGCATCGAAGCATTGGCATAGCAAGAGCGAGCAAACTAGCATAGCAAAGATAGTAGTGATTTCGAGGGTATGATCATCTTGCCTTAAATCCCGCAAGGAAGAAGAACGAGTCCATGAAGAAGACAAACGGACGTAGACGAACGGTTCCTCACAAACACGACGTTGTCGGAAACAACCCGAAGAAGCACACCGGAAAGAAGCAAACAACATAGTAAACAACAAACACATCAACATGGCATGAAGCACAAACGAGTATGACGCATGTCCGGTTTAATGAGGCACGGCATGGCAAAATGCACAAGCAATCCTACAAGTTAAGTGGAGCTCAATATGCATCGGGATGCATATTGACAGAGCACCACATCAATTATTTAGTTTGATCTCGTTTATGTACCAAACAATATTAAATGTTGTTAAACATGGCAAGAGGTGAAGCAAATGTAAACCCCCCCCCCCCCCCCCCCCCCCCCCCCCCCCCCCCCCCCCCCCCCCCCCCCCCCCCCCCCCCCCCCCCCCCCCCCCCCCCCCCCCCCCCCCCCCCCCCCCCCCCCCCCCCCCCCCCCCCCCCCCCCCCCCCCCCCCCCCCCCCCCCCCCCCCCCCCCCCCCCCCCCCCCCCCCCCCCCCCCCCCCCCCCCCCCCCCCCCCCCCCCCCCCCCCCCCCCCCCCCCCCCCCCCCCCCCCCCCCCCCCCCCCCCCCCCCCCCCCCCCCCCCCCCCCCCCCCCCCCCCCCCCCCCCCCCCCCCCCCCCCCCCCCCCCCCCCCCCCCCCCCCCCCCCCCCCCCCCCCCCCCCCCCCCCCCCCCCCCCCCCCCCCCCCCCCCCCCCCCCCCCCCCCCCCCCCCCCCCCCCCCCCCCCCCCCCCCCCCCCCCCCCCCCCCCCCCCCCCCCCCCCCCCCCCCCCCCCCCCCCCCCCCCCCCCCCCCCCCCCCCCCCCCCCCCCCCCCCCCCCCCCCCCCCCCCCCCCCCCCCCCCCCCCCCCCCCCCCCCCCCCCCCCCCCCCCCCCCCCCCCCCCCCCCCCCCCCCCCCCCCCCCCCCCCCCCCCCCCCCCCCCCCCCCCCCCCCCCCCCCCCCCCCCCCCCCCCCCCCCCCCCCCCCCCCCCCCCCCCCCCCCCCCCCCCCCCCCCCCCCCCCCCCCCCCCCCCCCCCCCCCCCCCCCCCCCCCCCCCCCCCCCCCCCCCCCCCCCCCCCCCCCCCCCCCCCCCCCCCCCCCCCCCCCCCCCCCCCCCCCCCCCCCCCCCCCCCCCCCCCCCCCCCCCCCCCCCCCCCCCCCCCCCCCCCCCCCCCCCCCCCCCCCCCCCCCCCCCCCCCCCCCCCCCCCCCCCCCCCCCCCCCCCCCCCCCCCCCCCCCCCCCCCCCCCCCCCCCCCCCCCCCCCCCCCCCCCCCCCCCCCCCCCCCCCCCCCCCCCCCCCCCCCCCCCCCCCCCCCCCCCCCCCCCCCCCCCCCCCCCCCCCCCCCCCCCCCCCCCCCCCCCCCCCCCCCCCCCCCCCCCCCCCCCCCCCCCCCCCCCCCCCCCCCCCCCCCCCCCCCCCCCCCCCCCCCCCCCCCCCCCCCCCCCCCCCCCCCCCCCCCCCCCCCCCCCCCCCCCCCCCCCCCCCCCCCCCCCCCCCCCCCCCCCCCCCCCCCCCCCCCCCCCCCCCCCCCCCCCCCCCCCCCCCCCCCCCCCCCCCCCCCCCCCCCCCCCCCCCCCCCCCCCCCCCCCCCCCCCCCCCCCCCCCCCCCCCCCCCCCCCCCCCCCCCCCCCCCCCCCCCCCCCCCCCCCCCCCCCCCCCCCCCCCCCCCCCCCCCCCCCCCCCCCCCCCCCCCCCCCCCCCCCCCCCCCCCCCCCCCCCCCCCCCCCCCCCCCCCCCCCCCCCCCCCCCCCCCCCCCCCCCCCCCCCCCCCCCCCCCCCCCCCCCCCCCCCCCCCCCCCCCCCCCCCCCCCCCCCCCCCCCCCCCCCCCCCCCCCCCCCCCCCCCCCCCCCCCCCCCCCCCCCCCCCCCCCCCCCCCCCCCCCCCCCCCCCCCCCCCCCCCCCCCCCCCCCCCCCCCCCCCCCCCCCCCCCCCCCCCCCCCCCCCCCCCCCCCCCCCCCCCCCCCCCCCCCCCCCCCCCCCCCCCCCCCCCCCCCCCCCCCCCCCCCCCCCCCCCCCCCCCCCCCCCCCCCCCCCCCCCCCCCCCCCCCCCCCCCCCCCCCCCCCCCCCCCCCCCCCCCCCCCCCCCCCCCCCCCCCCCCCCCCCCCCCCCCCCCCCCCCCCCCCCCCCCCCCCCCCCCCCCCCCCCCCCCCCCCCCCCCCCCCCCCCCCCCCCCCCCCCCCCCCCCCCCCCCCCCCCCCCCCCCCCCCCCCCCCCCCCCCCCCCCCCCCCCCCCCCCCCCCCCCCCCCCCCCCCCCCCCCCCCCCCCCCCCCCCCCCCCCCCCCCCCCCCCCCCCCCCCCCCCCCCCCCCCCCCCCCCCCCCCCCCCCCCCCCCCCCCCCCCCCCCCCCCCCCCCCCCCCCCCCCCCCCCCCCCCCCCCCCCCCCCCCCCCCCCCCCCCCCCCCCCCCCCCCCCCCCCCCCCCCCCCCCCCCCCCCCCCCCCCCCCCCCCCCCCCCCCCCCCCCCCCCCCCCCCCCCCCCCCCCCCCCCCCCCCCCCCCCCCCCCCCCCCCCCCCCCCCCCCCCCCCCCCCCCCCCCCCCCCCCCCCCCCCCCCCCCCCCCCCCCCCCCCCCCCCCCCCCCCCCCCCCCCCCCCCCCCCCCCCCCCCCCCCCCCCCCCCCCCCCCCCCCCCCCCCCCCCCCCCCCCCCCCCCCCCCCCCCCCCCCCCCCCCCCCCCCCCCCCCCCCCCCCCCCCCCCCCCCCCCAGTATAAGGGAAGGGGGAATGGTGTGACATATGTAGTAGCGAGATAGCATGGGTGCGGGCGGGGGGAGCAGACTATTTGGAAGAGACATTGAGTGTGTGTGTGGGAGAGGGGTGTGAGAGCGAGAGAAAGAGAGAGCTAGCGACGGAGAGAGAGAGAGAGAGGAAGAGAGGGGGCGAGAGGGGTCGTTTGTGTCCATAAATGGCGTATAGATAGGGAGACAATGTTGATGTTGTCTGATATTGGCCTATGAACGGAGACGCAAGGGAATCGAGTCATCGTGTGTGTGATAGGGACTTCACGAGAGATCTAGAATAGATGGTGTAGAGAACAATGTGCGAAATCGAGAACGATTATACATTAGGGAGCTATGCAAAGAGTCACGACATATATGTATACAGGGAAGGAGCTGGGGCGGGTCTGCATGTGGGAGAGATAGAAAGATGAGAGTGGTGCACAAGGAGACAAAGTGTGCTTGTTTGTAGTGGGGGTGGTGTGTGAGTTGAGTGCGCGAGAACCACATAACTAGGGAGATAGACGTTTTGGGGCGACGTTTTGTGTGTATGGGAAATATACACTCTACATAGTGCGTGTGCTCCCCCCCCCCCCCCCCCCCCCCCCCCCCCCCCCCCCCCCCCCCCCCCCCCCCCCCCCCCCGTTAATGTGCTCGTGTGTTGGTGTTTGGGGGAGAGAACGATTTCTCTCTCTCTCTCTGTCTCTCTGTCTCTCTTTGTGTGTGTGTGTGTGTGCATGTGTGTGTGTGTGGTGGGGGGTTGACTTCAGATAAAGAGTGAGGTGTCTATATTTGAGGGACTTTAGCGTAATTGAGATATTGTGCACTCATGGTTGGTCAATTTGTTTCATAGTTTGTACTATGAGATAACGATACTTTTGAACATGCGTGATATACCTTGATGTACCAGAATTACAAACCTAAGATTGGAATTTTGGAATTCGACTCCATCATTAGCTTTTGTAATTCATTTAAACGGAGGTACATTTTTTAAGCCGGGATTTTGTGATTTCAAATTCATATATCAAACCTAGAGATATACACATACGGGCATGTTCAAACTTTATAATCATCCACTTTATTCATACACATACACAGTTTTGCTTTTGTCATCATATTTAGGATAAACACATTTGGAATTTCATTTGAATCCCCCCCCCCCCCCCCCCCCCCCCCCCCCCCCCCCCCCCCCCCCCCCCCCCCCCCCCCCCCCCCCCCCCCCCCCCCCCCCCCCCCCCCCCCCCCCCCCCCCCCCCCCCCCCCCCCCCCCCCCCCCCCCCCCCCCCCCCCCCCCCCCCCCCCCCCCCCCCCCCCCCCCCCCCCCCCCCCCCCCCCCCCCCCCCCCCCCCCCCCCCCCCCCCCCCCCCCCCCCCCCCCCCCCCCCCCCCCCCCCCCCCCCCCCCCCCCCCCCCCCCCCCCCCCCCCCCCCCCCCCCCCCCCCCCCCCCCCCCCCCCCCCCCCCCCCCCCCCCCCCCCCCCCCCCCCCCCCCCCCCCCCCCCCCCCCCCCCCCCCCCCCCCCCCCCCCCCCCCCCCCCCCCCCCCCCCCCCCCCCCCCCCCCCCCCCCCCCCCCCCCCCCCCCCCCCCCCCCCCCCCCCCCCCCCCCCCCCCCCCCCCCCCCCCCCCCCCCCCCCCCCCCCCCCCCCCCCCCCCCCCCCCCCCCCCCCCCCCCCCCCCCCCCCCCCCCCCCCCCCCCCCCCCCCCCCCCCCCCCCCCCCCCCCCCCCCCCCCCCCCCCCCCCCCCCCCCCCCCCCCCCCCCCCCCCCCCCCCCCCCCCCCCCCCCCCCCCCCCCCCCCCCCCCCCCCCCCCCCCCCCCCCCCCCCCCCCCCCCCCCCCCCCCCCCCCCCCCCCCCCCCCCCCCCCCCCCCCCCCCCCCCCCCCCCCCCCCCCCCCCCCCCCCCCCCCCCCCCCCCCCCCCCCCCCCCCCCCCCCCCCCCCCCCCCCCCCCCCCCCCCCCCCCCCCCCCCCCCCCCCCCCCCCCCCCCCCCCCCCCCCCCCCCCCCCCTATATGAACTAGTAAAACTATAGGTAGAGATTAGAAAACGGATGTAGGACATGTGTTTCAAGAGGAAAATAGAACTGGGCTGTGTGTTTGATTCAGTAAAAAAGTGCCTGCGGATGTTGTAAGACAAAATATAACTAACGCTGGCGGGCCAGAGGCCAGTAGATACCTGCTGGATCTTTGTGCCCCGTTGTCGTCATGGGCTGCCTTGCTGCGGCCGTGGACCCAGCTGTCAGCCTCTCCACGTATAGTCCACGTCCGATGGAAGCCGTTCCTTGACCACGTTGACCACGCCACGCCGAGAGCACCAGGGTGGTGGACGACGGCGAGGCCTAGGAAGGGGATGACGCGGAGCCGGGGAAGACGCGGCAGGGGAAGCCCGCGTGGAGAGGAGTACGAGGGTTCACTGGTTCGGCTGCGGTGTGAGGCTGCCGTCGCCGCAGGGCCTGGCCAGCGGTGGGAATAGTAGGGGGCGGTGAGGCCTCCGTGGCAGCACAGCCGGCCACGGGAGGCAGGAGCATGCGGCACGACCGGCGCTGCTTTGGGCGGCTGGAGCAAGAAGACCAGAGGTTGAAGAAGCACTAAGGCCGTTGGATGGACATCGTACGGTCACTGGAGCTAGAATCGTTCATATTGACTAAGTTGACAAAGCCCTCCGTCCCCGTTAACTTAGTAGGCCCACAAGTCAGCCTCCCACTGTGGTGGGTCCCAGCTGGCAGGGGGGTATTCATTTTCTTGTGCGCAATAAGGAGGCACTTCCTTGCGTGTGAAGATATAGTTGGTGGGTCCGACCTGTCAGCGGAGGGAGCATTTTTTTCATGAAATACAGAGGCCCTTCTGGCGGGCCCCAGATGTCAGGTGGAGGAATCATTATTTTGCGCGTAATAAGGAGGCATTTCCTTGTGTGCGGCCGTGGACCCAGCTGTCAGCCTCTCCACGTACAGTCCACTTCCGATGGATGTCGTTCGTTGACCACGTTGACCACGCCGCGCCGAGAGCACCAGGGCGGTGGACGACGGCGAGGCCTACGAAGGGAATGACACGGAGCCGCGGAAGACACGACAGTGGCTGCCCACGCGGTGGAGAGTACGAGGGTTGACTGGTTTGGCTGCCGTCGCCGGAAAATAACAGGAGGTGTGGGTGAGTAGAGGGATAGACAGGCCAGGGATGCGAGTATATGATGGGGCCGTGAGGCCTGCCCGGCAGCACAGCCGGTCACGGGATGCGGGAGCAGGCAGTTCTGACGGCGCTGGTTTGGGCGGCTAGGGCAGGAAGATCAGAGACTGAAGAAGCACGATTGCCCCCCCCCCCCCCCCCCCCCCCCCCCCCCCCCCCCCCCCCCCCCCCCCCCCCCCCCCCCCCCCCCCCCCCCCCCCCCCCCCCCCCCCCCCCCCCCCCCCCCCCCCCCCCCCCCCCCCCCCCCCCCCCCCCCCCCCCCCCCCCCCCCCCCCCCCCCCCCCCCCCCCCCCCCCCCCCCCCCCCCCCCCCCCCCCCCCCCCCCCCCCCCCCCCCCCCCCCCCCCCCCCCCCCCCCCCCCCCCCCCCCCCCCCCCCCCCCCCCCCCCCCCCCCCCCCCCCCCCCCCCCCCCCCCCCCCCCCCCCCCCCCCCCCCCCCCCCCCCCCCCCCCCCCCCCCCCCCCCCCCCCCCCCCCCCCCCCCCCCCCCCCCCCCCCCCCCCCCCCCCCCCCCCCCCCCCCCCCCCCCCCCCCCCCCCCCCCCCCCCCCCCCCCCCCCCCCCCCCCCCCCCCCCCCCCCCCCCCCCCCCCCCCCCCCCCCCCCCCCCCCCCCCCCCCCCCCCCCCCCCCCCCCCCCCCCCCCCCCCCCCCCCCCCCCCCCCCCCCCCCCCCCCCCCCCCCCCCCCCCCCCCCCCCCCCCCCCCCCCCCCCCCCCCCCCCCCCCCCCCCCCCCCCCCCCCCCCCCCCCCCCCCCCCCCCCCCCCCCCCCCCCCCCCCCCCCCCCCCCCCCCCCCCCCCCCCCCCCCCCCCCCCCCCCCCCCCCCCCCCCCCCCCCCCCCCCCCCCCCCCCCCCCCCCCCCCCCCCCCCCCCCCCCCCCCCCCCCCCCCCCCCCCCCCCCCCCCCCCCCCCCCCCCCCCCCCCCCCCCCCCCCCCCCCCCCCCCCCCCCCCCCCCCCCCCCCCCCCCCCCCCCCCCCCCCCCCCCCCCCCCCCCCCCCCCCCCCCCCCCCCCCCCCCCCCCCCCCCCCCCCCCCCCCCCCCCCCCCCCCCCCCCCCCCCCCCCCCCCCCCCCCCCCCCCCCCCCCCCCCCCCCCCCCCCCCCCCCCCCCCCCCCCCCCCCCCCCCCCCCCCCCCCCCCCCCCCCCCCCCCCCCCCCCCCCCCCCCCCCCCCCCCCCCCCCCCCCCCCCCCCCCCCCCCCCCCCCCCCCCCCCCCCCCCCCCCCCCCCCCCCCCCCCCCCCCCCCCCCCCCCCCCCCCCCCCCCCCCCCCCCCCCCCCCCCCCCCCCCCCCCCCCCCCCCCCCCCCCCCCCCCCCCCCCCCCCCCCCCCCCCCCCCCCCCCCCCCCCCCCCCCCCCCCCCCCCCCCCCCCCCCCCCCCCCCCCCCCCCCCCCCCCCCCCCCCCCCCCCCCCCCATACCATAGGCTAGCTTCTAGGGTTTAGCCTCCTTGATCTCGTGGTAGATCCGCACTTGTAACACACATCATCAATATTAATCAAGCAGGACGTAGGGTTTTACCTCCATCAAGAGGGCCCGAACCTGGGTAAAACATCGTGTCCCTTATCTCCTGTTACCATCCGCCTAGACGCACAGTTCGGGACTCCCTACCCGAGATCCGTCGGTTTTAACACCGACAGTTATTCTTTCGGATCAATCTATGCAAGAGTTCGTACTAGAATAACACCTTAAGACACAAATCAACCAAAACCCTAATGTCACCTAGATACTCCATTGTCACTTCAAGTATCCGTGGGCATGATTATACGATATGCATCACACAATCTCAGATTCATCCAACCAACACAAAGTACTTCAAAGAGTTCCCCAAAGTTTCTACCGGAGAGTCAAGAATGTGTGCCAACCCGTATGCATAGGTTCATGGGCGGAACCACAGATAAGCATGGAAATACATACATCAAGTGTTCTCATAAAAGACTCGATCTGATAAGATAACTTCAAAGGGGAAACTCAACTCATCACAAGAGAGTAGAGGGGGAGAAACATCATAAGATCCAACTATAATAGCAAAGCTCGGGATACATCAAGATCGTGCCACAGAGGGAACACGAGAGAGGACACGAGAGAGAGAGAGAGAAAGATCAAACACATAGCTACTGGTACATACCCTTAGCACTGAGGGTGAACTACTCCCTCCTCGTCATGGAGAGCGCCGGGATGATGAAGATCGATCTCTGCTTCGACAAGACGTGCCAAGGAAACCGCCTCGCTAAACGCGCGGAGGTGGAACAATAAAAACAATTCGAGTAAAGGCTTGGTAATGGTGTGACGTCACGCCACAAAATACGTTAGCAGATTGAACTTGTGTAATATTATTCTCTCTATGGTGTTATGTGGAATTTATTTTGCAGAGCCGGATACTATCCTAGTGTTCATAATCTTCTATAAATTATTCAGAGGAAGAACCCGCCTTGCAATGCCGAAGACAACATGCGCGCGGGACTCGTCGTCATTGAAGCCTGGTTCAGGGGCTACTGAGGGAGTTCCGGACTAGGGGGTGTCCGGATAGCCGAACTATCACCCCCCCCCCCCCCCCCCCCCCCCCCCCCCCCCCCCCCCCCCCCCCCCCTGAAGATACAAGATTGAAGACTTTGTCCCGTGTCCGGATGGGACTTTCCTTGGTGTGGAAGGCAAGCTTTGCAATACGGATATGTAGATCTCCTACCATTGTAACCGACTTTGTGTAACCCTAGCCCTCTCCGGTGTCTATATAAACCGGATGGCTTTAGTCCATAGGACGAACAACAATCATACCATAGGCTAGCTTCTAGAGTTTCGCCTCCTTGATCTCGTGGTAGATCTACTCTTGTAATACCCACATCACCAATATCAATCAAGCAGGACGTAGGGTTTTACCTCCATCAAGAGGGCCTGAACCTGGGTAAAACATCGTGTCCCATGTCTCCTGTTACCATCCGCCTAGACGCACAGTTCGGGACCCCCTACCCGAGATCCGCCGGTTTTGACACCGACAGTCATCTTGCCTGAAATCCCGCTAGGAAGAAGAACGAATCCATGAAGAAGATGAATCCACGAAGACGAACCAAGCGTAGACGAACGAATCCTCACGATCGCAACGAAACAGGAACTAACAAGAAGGAGCACAACCGGAAAGAAGCAAACAACAAGGTAAACACACAACACATGGACTATACATGATGCTCAACCAAGTATGATGCACAACAAGACTACATGAAGCTACTCATGGCAAGAGATGATGCATACAAGAACAACATATCAAAACAAGTTTAAATGAGGCCGGAAACAACATATAACAATTCCGGTAAGTCCTCATATGCAAATTTCGAAATTGGTCCAGATCTGAATAAACCTTATGTTCAAGTTGTTAAACAGCAAGTTAAGATGCCCAAAGATGATCTACACGAGATTCTAGTCAAGTTACATATAAAGTTCATTTAGTTCGGAGGCATGTGGAATTTATTTTGCAGAGCTGGACACTATCCTGGTGTTCACGATCTTCTATAAATTATTCGAAGGAGGATCCTGCCTTGCAATGCCGAAGACAATATGCGCGCCGGACTCGTCGTCATTGAAGCCGGGGGGGGGGGGGGGGGGGGGGGGGGGGGGGGGGGGGGGGGGGGGGGGGGGGGGGGGGGGGGGGGGGGGGGGGGGGGGGGGGGGGGGGGGGGGGGGGGGGGGGGGGGGGGGGGGGGGGGGGGGGGGGGGGGGGGGGGGGGGGGGGGGGGGGGGGGGGGGGGGGGGGGGGGGGGGGGGGGGGGGGGGGGGGGGGGGGGGGGGGGGGGGGGGGGGGGGGGGGGGGGGGGGGGGGGGGGGGGGGGGGGGGGGGGGGGGGGGGGGTTTTCTGTTACTTGTCACTATGGAAACTAATCCTTTGAGGGGCTTATTTGGGGTATCTTCACCCCGGCCAGAAGAGCAAAGAGTTGAACCTCAACCTACTAAACTTATTGAAAATATTTACTTTGAGATTCCTTCGGGTATGATAGAGAAACTGCTAGCTAATCCATTTGTAGGAGATGGAACATTGCATCCCGATTTACACCTTATCTTTGTGGATAAAGTTTGTGGATTATTTAAGCTTGCAGGAATTCCCAATGATGTTGTCCAAAGGAAGGTCTTCCCTTTATCTTTAAAGGGATATGCATTGACATGGTATAGGCTATGTGATGATACGAGATCTTGGAATTATAAACGATTGAAGTTGGAATTTCACTAGAAGTTCTATCCTATGCATCTTGTTCATCGTGGTCGTAATTACATATATAATTTTTGGCCTCGCGAAGGAGAAAGCATCGCTCAATCTTGGGGGAGGCTTAAGTCAATGTTACATTCATGCTCCAATCATGAGCTCTCCAGAGAAATGATTATTCAGAATTTTTATGCTCGGCTTTCTCTCAATGATCGCAACATGCTCGATACTTCCTATGCTGGTTCTTATATGCTGAAGACTATTGAATTCAAGTGTGACTTATTGGAAAGAATTAAATGCAACTCTGATGATTGGGGTTCCGACGATGGTAAGGAGTCAGGTATGACACTTAAGTTTGATTGTGTTAAATCTTTTATGGATACCGATGCTTTCCGTGGATTTAGTGCTAAATATGGACTTGACTCTGAGATAGTAGCTTCTTTCTGTGAATCTTTTGCTACTCACGTTGATCTCCCTAAGGAGAAGTGATTTAAATATAATCCTCCCGTTGAAGTAAAAGTAGTTGCACCTATTACAGTTGAAGAAAAGACTGTCACGTATAGTGATCCTATTGTTCCTACTACTTATGTTGAGAAACCTCCTTTTCCTATTAGGATAAAGGATCATTCTAAAACTTCGACTGTTGTTCGTAAGAGTAATACTAGGACTTATACACCTCCTGAGCAAATCAAAGTTGAACCTAGTATTGCTATGGTTAAAGATCTCTTGGATGATGATTTAGATGGGCATGTTATTTATTTCTGTGGTGAGACTGCTAATATTGTTAAACCAGTTGCTAAGATACATAGACATGTTGTAGGCATGCCTGTTATTTCTGTTAAAACAGGAGATCATTGTTATCATGGCTTATGTGATATGGGTGCTAGTGCTAGTGCAATACCTATTTCCTTATACAATGAAATTATGCATGAAATTGCACCAGCTGAGTTAGAAGATATTGATGTCACTATTAAGCTTGCCAATAGAGATATATTACACCATTTGGGATTGTTAGAGATGTTGAAGTCTTGTGTGGGAAAGTTAAATATCCTGCTGATTTTATTGTTCTTGGTTCCCCACAAGATGACTTTTGTCCCATTATATTTGGTAGACCCTTCTTGAACACTGTTAATGCTAAGATTGACTGTGAAAAGGATATTGTTGAAATTGGCTTGGGGGATATGAAACATGAGTTTAATTTTGCTAAATTTCATAGACAACCCCTTGATAAAGAATTGCCTAGTAAGGATGAAATTATTGCTCTTGCTTCTATTGTCGTGCCTCCTACTGATCGTTTAGAACAATATTTGCTAGACCATGAAAATGATATGTTTATGAAGGAAACAAGGGAAATATATGAAGTGTTCCTTAAACATGAACCTATTCTGAAACATAACCTTCCCATTGAAATTCTAGGGGATCCCCCTCCACCCAAGGGTGATCCCGTGTTTGAACTCAAACCATTACCTAATAATCTTAAGTATGCTTATCTTGATGAAAAGAAAATATATCCTGTTATTATTAGTGCTAACCTTTCAGAGCAAGGAGAAGAAATATTATTGAAAACTCTAAAGAAGCACCGCGCTGCTATTGGATATACTCTAGATGATCTTAAGGGCATTAGTCCCACGTTATGCCAACACAAAATTAATTTCGAGGACGGTGCCAAACCAGTTAGAGATCCTCAACGGCGACTGAGTCCCAAGATGAAAGAAGTGGTAAGAAAGGAGATACTAAAGCTCCTTGAGGCAGGTATAATCTATCTTGTTGCTGATAGTGATTGGGTAAGCCTTGTCCATTGTGTTCCTAAAAAGGGAGGTATTACCGTTGTTCCTAATGATAAAGATGAATTGATCCCGCAAAGAATTATTACAGGTTATAGGATGGTAATTGATTTCCGTAAATTAAATAAAGCTACTAAGAAAGGTCATTACCCTTTGCCTTTTATTGATCAAATGCTAGAAAGACTATCCAAACACACACATTTCTGCTTTCTAGATGGTTATTCTAGTTTCTCTCAAATACCTGTGTCAGCAGGGGATCAATCAAAAACTACTTTTACTACTCTTAATGGGTCAGAAGTGACTGACACGTCCATTTTGCATCATGCTTTTATATGAATATTTATTGCATTATGGGCTCTTATTACACATTATATCTCAATACTTATGGCTATTCTCTCTTATTTTACATGGTTTACCATGAAGAGGGGGGATCCCGGCAGCTGGAATTCTAGCTGGAAAGGAGCAAACATTGGAAACCTATTCTACACTACTCCAAAAATCCTGGAACTCCATGAAACTTATATTTGGAATTAATAAGAATTATTGAGCGGAAGAAATACCTCAGGGGGCGCGCTCACCCCTACTGGGCGCGCCCCTGTCTCCTGGGCCCCCTGGTGGCCCTCCGGTGTCCATCTTCTGCTATATGAAGGCTTTTACCCTGGAAAAAATTGTGGGCAAGCTTACGGGACGAAACTACGCCGCCACGAGGCGGAACCTTGGCGGAACCAATCTAGGGCTCCAGCGGAGCTGTTCTGCCAGGGAAACTTCCCTCCGGGAGGGGGAAATCATCACCATCGTCATCCCCAATGGTCCTCTCATCGGGAGGGGGTCAATCTCCATCAACATCTTCACCAGCACCATATCCTCTCAAAACCCTAGTTCATCTCTTGTATCCAAACCACAAATTGGTACCTATGGGTTGCTAGTAGTGTTGATTACTCCTTGTAATTGATGCTAATTGGTTTACTTGGTGGAAGATCATATGTTCAGATCCTTAATGCATATTATTACCCCTCTCATTATGAACATGAATATGCTTTGTGAGTAGTTACGTTTGTTCCTGAAGACATGGGTGAAGTCTTGCTATTAGTAATCATGTGAATTTGGTATTCGTTCGATATTTTGATGAGATTATGTTGTCTTTCCTCTAGTGGTGTTATGTGAACGTCAATTACATGACACTTCACCATTATTTGGGCCTAGAGGAAGGCATTGGGAAGTAATAAGTAGATGATGGGTTGCTAGAGTGATAGAAGATTAAACCCTAGTTTATGTGTTGCTTCGTAAGGGGCTGATTTGGATCCATATGTTTAATGTTGTGGTTAGGTTTACCATAATACTTATGTTGTAGTTGCGGATGCTTGCAATAGGGTTTAATCATAAGTGGGATCCTTGTCCAAGTAAGGGCAGTTCCCAAGCACCGGTCCACCCACATATCAAATTATCAAAGTACCGAACGCGAATCCTATGAGCGTGATGAAAACTAGCTTGACAATAATTCCCATGTGTCCTCGGGAGCTCCTTTCTCATTATAAGAAATTGTCCAGGCTTATCCTTTTCTACAAAAAGGATTGGGCCACCTTGATGCACTTTATTTACTTTCATTGCTTGTTACTCATTACAATTTATCTTGTCACAAAACTATCTGTTACCTATAATTTCAGTGCTTGCACAGAAAACCTTACTGAAAACCGCTTATCATTTCCTTCTGCTCCTCGTTGGGTTCGACACTCTTACTTATCAAAAGGACTACATAGATACCCTACACTTGTGGGTCATCAAGACTCTTTTCTGGCGCCGTTGCCGGGGAGTGAAGCGCTTCTGGTGAGTGGAACTTGGTAAGGAAACATTTACATAGTGTGCTGAAATGGGGGGGGGGGGGGGGGGGGGGGGGGGGGGGGGGGGGGGGGGGGGGGGGGGGGGGGGGGGGGGGGGGGGGGGGGGGGGGGGGGGGGGGGGGGGGGGGGGGGGGGGGGGGGGGGGGGGGGGGGGGGGGGGGGGGGGGGGGGGGGGGGGGGGGGGGGGGGGGGGGGGGGGGGGGGGGGGGGGGGGGGGGGGGGGGGGGGGGGGGGGGGGGGGGGGGGGGGGGGGGGGGGGGGGGGGGGGGGGGGGGGGGGGGGGGGGGGGGGGGGGGGGGGGGGGGGGGGGGGGGGGGGGGGGGGGGGGGGGGGGGGGGGGGGGGGGGGGGGGGGGGGGGGGGGGGGGGGGGGGGGGGGGGGGGGGGGGGGGGGGGGGGGGGGGGGGGGGGGGGGGGGGGGGGGGGGGGGGGGGGGGGGGGGGGGGGGGGGGGGGGGGGGGGGGGGGGGGGGGGGGGGGGGGGGGGGGGGGGGGGGGGGGGGGGGGGGGGGGGGGGGGGGGGGGGGGGGGGGGGGGGGGGGGGGGGGGGGGGGGGGGGGGGGGGGGGGGGGGGGGGGGGGGGGGGGGGGGGGGGGGGGGGGGGGGGGGGGGGGGGGGGGGGGGGGGGGGGGGGGGGGGGGGGGGGGGGGGGGGGGGGGGGGGGGGGGGGGGGGGGGGGGGGGGGGGGGGGGGGGGGGGGGGGGGGGGGGGGGGGGGGGGGGGGGGGGGGGGGGGGGGGGGGGGGGGGGGGGGGGGGGGGGGGGGGGGGGGGGGGGGGGGGGGGGGGGGGGGGGGGGGGGGGGGGGGGGGGGGGGGGGGGGGGGGGGGGGGGGGGGGGGGGGGGGGGGGGGGGGGGGGGGGGGGGGGGGGGGGGGGGGGGGGGGGGGGGGGGGGGGGGGGGGGGGGGGGGGGGGGGGGGGGGGGGGGGGGGGGGGGGGGGGGGGGGGGGGGGGGGGGGGGGGGGGGGGGGGGGGGGGGGGGGGGGGGGGGGGGGGGGGGGGGGGGGGGGGGGGGGGGGGGGGGGGGGGGGGGGGGGGGGGGGGGGGGGGGGGGGGGGGGGGGGGGGGGGGGGGGGGGGGGGGGGGGGGGGGGGGGGGGGGGGGGGGGGGGGGGGGGGGGGGGGGGGGGGGGGGGGGGGGGGGGGGGGGGGGGGGGGGGGGGGGGGGGGGGGGGGGGGGGGGGGGGGGGGGGGGGGGGGGGGGGGGGGGGGGGGGGGGGGGGGGGGGGGGGGGGGGGGGGGGGGGGGGGGGGGGGGGGGGGGGGGGGGGGGGGGGGGGGGGGGGGGGGGGGGGGGGGGGGGGGGGGGGGGGGGGGGGGGGGGGGGGGGGGGGGGGGGGGGGGGGGGGGGGGGGGGGGGGGGGGGGGGGGGGGGGGGGGGGGGGGGGGGGGGGGGGGGGGGGGGGGGGGGGGGGGGGGGGGGGGGGGGGGGGGGGGGGGGGGGGGGGGGGGGGGGGGGGGGGGGGGGGGGGGGGGGGGGGGGGGGGGGGGGGGGGGGGGGGGGGGGGGGGGGGGGGGGGGGGGGGGGGGGGGGGGGGGGGGGGGGGGGGGGGGGGGGGGGGGGGGGGGGGGGGGGGGGGGGGGGGGGGGGGGGGGGGGGGGGGGGGGGGGGGGGGGGGGGGGGGGGGGGGGGGGGGGGGGGGGGGGGGGGGGGGGGGGGGGGGGGGGGGGGGGGGGGGGGGGGGGGGGGGGGGGGGGGGGGGGGGGGGGGGGGGGGGGGGGGGACATTACATTGATGAATTGGAGCTAGTTCTGTGTCACCCTATGTTATAACTGTGCATGAATAATCGCATCCGACATAATTCTCCATCACCGATCCAATGCCTACGAGCTTTTTACATATTGCTCTTTGCTTAGTTACTTTACCATTGCCGCTGTTACAATTACTACAAAACTGCTACCGTTACTTTTGCTACTGTTACCGTTACTTCCATACTAATTTGCTACTAAATACTTTGCTGCAGATATTAAGTTATCCAGGTGTGGTTGAATTGACAACTCAGCTGCTAATACTTGAGAATATTCTTTGGCTCCCCTTGTGTCGAATCAATAAATTTGGGTTGAATACTCTACCCTCGAAAACTGTTGCGATCCCCTATACTTGTGGGTTATTCGTGCCCATGTCGTGAGACAAATATGTCTGAAAATTCCTTCTAATGTACTGCACATGGAATTAACTCGCACACAAGTACACAAATATGATTTTTCAAACCGTTTTGGTTAGCCGTTGCATGTAGATGTAGTTCAAATTTGAATTACGGTCATTAAATGGCTATAAAATCGCTTAAATGTCTTTAAAAGGTCAAATGACCCCTAGAATTTTCCAAAATTTCACATTATAGTTGTAGTAGTGCATGTTAGACATAGAAAAAAAATTGAAGGCCGTAAGAGGAAGCTATCTCCCGTTCATCATCAAACATGCATTGTTCCCTCTCGGAACCACGAGCCTTCTAGTGAGTTGCTCCGGTTTGTGAGGGGTTTGTGTCCAAACTTTCGTCAAACATGAAAAAAAAATTACCACATCATCTTGGTGGCATGACATTACATCAACCAAGGTTTCATGTGTTTCTGATATTTTTTTAATTTTTTTGAATTAAAATGCCATGTCACTCCATGCATACATATGCATGTGTCCATGTCGCGAGACAAATATGTTTGAAAATTCCTTCTAATTTACTGCACATGGAGTTAACTCGCACACAAGTACACAAATATGATTTTGAAAATCATTTTGGTTAGCCGTTGCATGTAGATGTAGTTCAAATTTGAATTACGGTCATTAAATGGCTAGAAAATCACTTAAATATCTTAAAAGGTCAAATGACCCCTGAAATTTTCCAAAATTTGACATGACAGTTGTATTAGTACTACAAAATTTCTCGTACATTTAAAACACCATCCGTTGCCACTTTACTCCAAATTCGTCTTTCACAGCTAATAAAAAATATCTACAACATGACACACAGTTGTTTCCTAGGAACCGTTTGCGATGAAAATATCCGGGTCTATTTAAGTCTCGCTCCTTAAGCTTCGCCGGCTCGTCTGCTCCAGTGCCGGCAACCCCCGAATCCACGAATCCCGATCCCCATTCCCGCACCCCCTTCTTGCAAAGATGACGCCATGGAAATGCTTCGTGAAGGCCCGTACGATGGTCGTGTCCCCCCCGAGCGCCGCCACCAGCGCCGAGAGTGCGGCCGCCTACGCCTAGAGTGCCGCCGCATCCGCATTGAGCGCGGCCAATTCCGCCAAGAGGGTGTCTGCGGCAGCCGACAGGGTAGCTGCAGTTGCTGCTGCGATGGCGGCTGCAAACGCCGAGAGCGCTCGAGCTACCGTCCGTGCCACCGATGTCGCCCTGGCCTGGGTCGAGGCCATCCACGCCAAGATCGAGGATGCACACGCCAAGATATTCCAGGCCACCTCGGACTACAACACGCAGCCCATGTCCGAAAAGGCGGTGGTGGCCTTGGAGCACCTGCTTCCTCATGAGATCGCCGAGTGGGAGCTGGAGATGCAGGAGGCGGCGGAGATCGAGGAGCGCCGGGAGGAGGAGTTGCGCGTGGCCGAGGTCGAGGTAGAGAAGAGTCTGTTCGTCGAGGAATCTGCGGTGGAGTACCAACACGAGCTCTGGCGCAACCACTACTACGAGTACTACAACCTTGAGGGTGGCGCCGAGGACGAGGACGAGGACGCGGTCGACTTCAGTAGGCGGGACGCGGAGTCCACCAACGGTGGAATGTCGCCAGGACAAGTCATCGACGTCTCATCTCACACCGGTGATGCATAGGCCGGCGCGGCGGTGGATTTGTTAAAATTATGCGTACTTAGGCTTTGTTTTTAATGCTGGTCTTTTGTTAGAGCAATGTTTAGGTCAACTGGCTCTGTTTAATTACTAAAATTGCTCGATTCAGTAAGTGTGGTATGTCTGCTGTACGCTCTTTTGTGCGCCCAAATTAGCAAGCGATGTTAAATTATGCAATGACGTACCCGGGGAAATTTCCACCAAAATTTGAATTATCAAACTCATCCCATGCGTGTAAAGCAGAAGAACCGTTTGCGATGCACACAATCTTTCAAAGTGAATGGTCCGGCGGCACCGCGCGCAAAGTTTCCCTCCACATTTCCTAAATTTTGGCCTACCGCCAAAATATCTACCCCCGCCCCCTTCCCCACCCCCTTTTCTTCCCGACCACATGTCACATTTCCCCTGTTTTCTCCTTCCTTCCTTCCTTGCTAAGCTATAGCCGCTTCCTCGCTCTCGCCGTCTCGCATCCTACCGTCGGGGTCGCCATGGTCTTCTTCAAAGACCTCTCCAGCGGTTCCTCCTCCGGCGATGACTCCTTCACCACCCGGGTATGCCTCTCTTCTCTCTCTCTCTCAGGCTATGACTTGGAATGAAGGATTTTTACCCAGCAGTCGATTTGAGCCATTTCTTCCTCTTGTAGCTCCCTAGGACCATCAGTGGCAACGAATGGAGCGGGGTGGCTGAAGATCTATCTGCTCGTTGTCACCATCAAGGGGGGGGGGGGGGGGGGGGGGGGGGGGCCCCTCTACACAGCCCACATAGCCCATCTAACTCCCCCTCCGAGCGGAGCCGTCGGATTGCGATCCGAGGGTCCAGAAAACCCCTCCAAATGCGTGAAGCTAGTTGCGTTTGAATCTGTGGACAGTGGGAGGAAGTTTCTGGCATGTGCAGAGAAGGTTAGACCCTCTTTCGTTGTTACAAATCATTTGTTAGATGTGATTCAGACACTGTCATGGTCCTAACCCATTCATACCACACCTTCAACCAAACGCATCCTAAGACAGTGTCACAGTTTGTACCTAGTATCTTAAATTGTTGCCATCTCATCAGCGGTGCCATTAGAAAATTATTTGGCACCGCTTCAGCAGTTTGTGCAGCCAACTTTGGTCCACACATCTGAGTAGCCAAGCAGTAAAATACTAAATCTTTATGGCACGAAGGAACTGGGCATCGGAGCAACTACGTGCTCCGGAGTCCGGGTCAATGATTTTTTCCCGCTGCATCGGCTCGCAAGTGCAGGGCACCGGTGCGAGATGTAGCAACAGTTGTCTTTACCCCAGTTTTGGCACACATAGTGGACGGCCTTAGTGCTATTAGTTCTATGTTACTAAATTTGTGCATGTACACACCTATTAGTATCAATTTGCTGTCATCCAAACACTGTCGCAATGATGTTGCAGTTATATTTACCTTCCTCATAAAATGTTCAATTTGTTATTTATTGTACATGAGTAATAACTTGTAGCGTTGTTGTAGTTAATTATAGCTTCTGATGTTCCAGAATTTGATTGTTGTCTCAGTAGCAATTAATTCATTTGCACATTGATCTTTTTGAGAAGATATGTCATAATTAACATCTTTCTTCAGTTTTTCAAAATAAGCATTGGTGATTTTCTATGTTGCTATAAACCCATTTCCCCTACAATTGTTACTGATCTAGTTTTAAATATTATGGGATGAACGAAAGTGTTCTTACTTGGAGTGGGTTGCTCAAGAGTGGCCACAGTCTTTGAAGATGTGCCTAGCGAAGCTCTGGAGCATGTATGAGAAAGAGAACAGACGTAGGCTTAGAGAAATTGTTGTCAACGCTGAAGAATATTTGAAGATGCGGGATAAAAGGTTGAAGGTGGAGAATGAGCTCAGATTTTTTTTAATCAGACTTTGCTAAGATGGTGTAGGCGAAGGAGGAGGCACTTTCCCAGTTGGCCCGTGCAGGTTCTGACTGAACTGAAAGCAGAGGTGGATAAGATGAGCCTGGATGATCTCGATTAGGGAAATGAATATATTGTTCTTATGAAGTTGAACTAGCTATATGTTGTACTGTGTTGTTTTCATGTAGCTATCGTACTGTGATGGGGGGGGGGGGGGGCCTTCCTCTCTCCCTCTCTCACATCTCTCTCTGCCCCGTAGGTCGCCATGGATGTGGAGCTGCGCCTCCCCGAGCTCCGCCCACCATCGCCGTTGCCCGGATCCGGTGCCGGCCGACCGGATCCGCCCGTTCCCGCTGCCCCGGCCTCCTCCTGGCCTCCCTGCCGACCGGCGCCGCCGCCGCCCTGCGCCATGGCCACGCCTGCCTGCACGCGCGTGTGCGTGCGAGCACACGCACAGCCACCGCACGTGGTCTGCACGTGGGCCGTGCCCCTCCTCAAGGCCCATCTCCCGGCCCAGCGCCTTGGCCCATCCAGCCGCGCCACCGACATGGGCCGAGCCCAGTGGTGAGCAACACCTAACCCCCGCCCTGTGCACACTTTGCCTATATCGCGCTGGTTCTGTTTTTTTCCTGATATATGGCCAAGTCCCAGTTCTGTTACAATTTGGTGCCCCCTTTGACATGTCATAACTTCATGCTCGTAACTCCGTTTTGTGCATATGATATATCAAAATGTTCATCATGTGTTGCTCTTAATTTTATTACACTGTGACATGCTTGTTTGAGTTCATCTTGATGCCCTAATCATCGTTGCAAAAGTGATATATGATGTTGTCTGCTGTAGTTTAACAGAACTTGCTGATTTGTCATTTTTGTTGCATTTTGTGTGTGCATCCTATGTGCTTGATATCTACATGTGTTTTGAGATCCATCATGCCATCTTTACATTGATGCAAGTGTTGTATTTTTAGGAGCTCTGTGGTAATTAGCACAAGCATGCAAAGTAGGCTCCATGATGTTGCTGTTTTCAGATTGTTTTTGCTGTCCTTTTCCTGTTACATTGTGATGCTATGTAAACCTGCTGCTACAAGTGAATCCATGAATAATCTGGAGATGTTCACTAAGGATGTTTTGATCTACATGTTATGCTCTATCCATCCATGCCCTTGGTTACAATTATGGATTGCTGTAGCTTGTTGTTATGATGCTCCAAACTTGCTAAATAATGTTGCTGTCAGTCTGTTAACATTAAGTTCAGTTTTGCCATGTGTTTTGCTAGTGATCCATGGACCCTATGAACTTGCTCTTGCCATGCTTAGCTTTATAATTATGCCATCTTACTTTTGGTGGACTTCACATGCCATGAACCGCCTTGTGGTGAGTGGTACAAGCTCACCAACATGCCTACTTATCGTTGTTCCTGCCATGTACTGTTATTTTCAGTGTCTGAATCTGTCATATCATTTGCCATGTTTGCATGGATGCTACCATCTTTTCTGTTGATCTTTGGAATAAGTTCAGTAAGGGAGTTTTGCTCTTTGTCTTTAGTATTAGCATGCCATGCTCTAGTTTGCCATGTTAGCTTGCTGTAACATGTTGTTTGATAGCTCTAAACATTGCAACCTGATGTTATTTCTGCCATGTCCAGTGATTTCTGCCAAGTCTGTGAAACTGTTATTATTTGCAATCTTGCCATGTCCTTTTGAGCATGTTCTATTGATTACTGGAGATAGCTCAGTGTTCATGTTTTGTCATGCTTTACCTGTACATCACGTCCGTGCCATTTGTTTTCATGTTGATGTGCTGTAGCATGTTGTTTTGATGCTTGCTAGATGCCTAGTTGCTGTTTTGGACAGCTTGTCCTTTAAACTTGTATAGTGTATGTGTTGAACCGTTGCTCCGGGGGGGGGGGGGGGGGGGGGGGGGGGGGGGGGCCTCTACACAGCCCACATAGCCCATCTAACTCCCCCTCCGAGCGGAGCCGTCGGATTGCGATCCGAGGGTCCAGAAAACCCCTCCAAACCCCCCAAACCCTAGCAACTGCTATATATACACCACCCCATGTCCATTTTGGGCAGCCTAGACCCCCTCCACCTACCTCTAGCCCCTCCTCCTCGTTTTCCATGCCTGCTCGCTCCCCCGCCACCACTTGTCGCGCCGCCAACCGCCAGCCGCCGCCGCGCCGTCGCCCTCGGCCAATCAGGCGCCGCCACCTCGCCTAGCCACGCGCGCCCAGCCAACGGGACGGCGCCACGCGTCCTCCCCGTGCCCTCCTTCCCCCGCGCGGCCCGCGGAGCCCATTCGAGGCCCGCATGGGCCCGAGCCCCGCCGCCGCGGCCCGCAGCCACCCGAGCTCCCGCAAGACGCGCCCCGCGCTCGATCCCGTCACCGTCGCCCGACTCCTCTGCCGCCGGCGCGTCGGATCCTCGCCGCCGCCGTGGTCTGCCTCGCCACAGGCGCCCTGCAAGGTCGCCGCCTCCCCGTCGCCCTCTCCTTCCTCTCTCCCTCTCTCACATCTCTCTCTGCCCCGTAGGTCGCCATGGATGTGGAGCTGCGCCTCCCCGAGCTCCGCCCACCGTCGCCGTTGCCCGGATCCGGTGCCGGCCGACCGGATCCGCCCGTTCCCGCTGCCCCAGCCTCCTCCTGGCCTCCCTGCCGACCGGCGCCGCCGCCGCCCTGCGCCATGGCCGCGCCTGCCTGCACGCGCGTGTGCGTGCAAGCACACGCACAGCCACCGCGCGTGGTCTGCACGTGGGCCGCGCCCCTCCTCAAGGCCCATCTCCCGGCCCAGCGCCTTGGCCCATCCAGCCGCGCCACCGACATGGGCCGAGCCCAGTGGTGAGCAACACCTAACCCCCGCCCTGTGCACACTTTGCCTATATCGCGCTGGTTCTGTTTTTTCCTGATATATGGCCAAGTCCCAGTTCTGTTACAATTTGGTGCCCCCTTTGACATCTCATAACTTCATGCTCGTAACTCCGTTTTGTGCATATGATATATCAAAATGTTCATCATGTGTTGCTCTTAATTTTATTACACTGTGACATGCTTGTTTGAGTTCATCTTGATGCCCTAATCATCGTTGCAAAAGTGATATATGATGTTGTCTGCTGTAGTTTAACAGAACTTGCTGATTTGTCATTTTTGTTGCATTTTGTGTGTGCATCCTATGTGCTTGATATCTACATGTGTTTTGAGATCCATCATGCCATCTTTACAGTGATGCAAGTGTTGTATTTTTAGGAGCTCTGTGGTAATTAGCACAAGCATGCAAAGTAGGCTCCATGATGTTGCTGTTTTCAGACTGTTTTTGCAGTCCTTTTCCTGTTACATTGTGATGCTATGTAAACCTGCTGCTACAAGTGAATCCATGAATAATCTGGAGATGTTCACTAAGGATGTTTTGATCTACATGTTATGCTCTATCCATCCATGCCCTTGGTTGCAATTATGGATTGCTATAGCTTATTGTTATGATGCTCCAAACTTGCTAAATAATGTTGCTGTCAGTCTGTTAACATTAAGTTCAGTTTTGCCATGTGTTTTGCTAGTGATCCATGCACCCTATGAACTTTCTCTTGCCATGCTTAGCTTTATAATTATGCCATCTTACTTTTTGTTGACTTCACATGCCATTAAACGCCTTGTGGTGAGTGGTACAAGCTCACCAACATGCCTACTTATCGTTGTTCCTGCCATGTACTGTTATTTTCAGTGTCTGAATCTGTCATATCATTTGCCATGTTTGCATGGATGCTACCATCTTTTCTGTTGATCTTTGGAATAAGTTCAGTAAGGGAGTTTTGCTCTTTGTCTTTAGTATTAGCATACCATGCTCTAGTTTGCCATGTTAGCTTGCTGTAACATGTTGTTTGATAGCTCTAAACATTGCAACCTGATGTTATTTCTGCCATGTCCAGTGATTTCTGCCAAGTCTGTGAAACTGTTATTATTTGCAATCTTGCCATGTCCTTTTGAGCATGTTCTATTGATTACTGGAGATAGCTCAGTGTGCATGTTTTGTCATGCTTTACCTGTACATCACGTCCATGCCATTTGTTTTCATGTTGATGTGCTGTAGCATGTTGTTTTGATGCTTGCTAGATGCCTAGTTGCTGTTTTGGACAGCTTGTCCTTTAAACTTGTATAGAGTGTATGTGTTGAACCGTTGCTCCGTTTTGAGTGTGCTCTATATGAAACTTGCTTAATTTTGCATGTAGTTTCATGTTACCTTGTTGCATCCTTATTTTGAAGTGTTTGTGATGTTGTTTGTATGCATTTTGCATCAATGCCATGTTTAACTTGTTTTGCTCATATCTTCTAGGCCGTAGCTCCGAATTTAACGAACTTTATATGTAACTTGACTAGAATTTTGTGTAGGTCATCTTGGTGCATCTTAACTTGCTGTTTAACAACTTGAACATAAGGTTTATTCAGATCTGGACCAATTTCGAAATTAGAATATGAGGACTTACCGGATTTGTTATATGTTGTTTCCGGCCTCATTTAAACTTGCTTTGGTGTGTTGTTCTTGTATGCATCATCTCTTGCCCTGAGTAGCTTCATATAGACTTGTCATGCATCAAAGTTAGATGAGCATCATGTCATGTTTATGTGTTGTGTGTTTACCGTGTTGTTTGCTTCTTTTCGGTTGTGCTCCTTCTCGTTAGTTCCTGTTTCGTTGCGATCGTGAGTATTCGTTCGTCTATGCTTGGTTCGTCTTCGTGGCTTCATCTTCTTCATGGACTCGTTCTTCTTCCTCGCAGGATTTCTTCTTCCTAGCGGGATTTCAGGCAAGATGACCGTCACCTTGGATCTCACTACTATCATTGCTATGCTAGTTGTCTCGATGCTATCGCTATGTCGCGCTACCTACCACTTGTTGTCAAGCCTCCTAAATTGCCATGAAAACATCTAACCTTTTCACCCTTCCTAGCAAACCGTTGTTTGGCTATGTTACCGCTTGCTCAGCCCCTCTTATAGCGTTGCTAGTTACAGGTGCAGTTGCAGGTTGTTCCATGTTGGAACATGGATATCATGAACTTTGTTGGGATATCGCAATATCTCTTATTTAATTAATGCATCTATATACTTGGTAAAGGGTGGAAGGC
>JAAAWM010010434.1:0-41347 GCA_036873465.1 Thinopyrum obtusiflorum | reverse complement strand
ACTTTGTAGCACATGCTATGTGGGTGAAATTATGACACCGTGCCAAGTTTAAACCTTTTAAGTGCTCATTTGTAGTGCTTTTCAATTTCACGGTCATTTAGCTCAAAAAATCATTAAATACATGAAAAAAGGAAATGAAGTCAGAAAAGGGTTGAAAATTCATGATGTGGCTTTGAATGGTGCATATTGAACGCACAAAAAGTCTGGAGTTAAAATAAGTTAGAATATCTAATCCCTTTGTAATAGATGAGTTTTCGTCCGAAACCCTAATACTTTGAAGGAGATTGTCCAGTTTGTACACGAAGTGCATCCAGTTTTTGCCGTAACCCTCTCAACTTTTAGTACATGCTATGTGGGTGAGATTATGATACCATGCCAAGTTTCAACCTTTTCAGAGCTCATTTGTGGTGCTTTTCAATTTCACGGTCATTTAGTTCAAAAAAATCATTAAATACATGAAAAAAGGAAATGAAGTGAGAAAAGGTTTGAAAATTGATGATGCGGCTTTGAATGGTGCATATTGAACGCACACAAAGTCTGGAGCTAAAATAAGTTAAAAAAATGAGATCCCTTTGTAATAGATGAGTTTTCATCCAAAACCCTGATATTTGAAAGAGATTGTCAAGTTTGTACACGAAGTGCATCCAGTTTTTGCCGTAACCCTCTCAAATTTTTAGCACATGATATGTGGGTGAAATTATGATACCATGTCAAGTTTTAACCTCTTTAGAGTCCATTTGTAGTGTTTTTCAATTTCAGGGTCATTTTGCTCAAAAATCATTAAATGCATGAAAAATAGCAAATGAAGTCTGGAAAGGGTTGAAAATTGATGATGTGGCGTTGAATGGTGCATATTGAACGCACGAAAAATGTGGAGTTAAATTAAGTTAAAAAAAATAAATCCCTTTGTAACAGATGAGTTTTCCCCCCCCCCCCCCCCCCCCCCCCCCCCCCCCCCCCCCCCCCCCCCCCCCCCCCCCCCCCCCCCCCCCCCCCCCCCCCCCCCCCCCCCCCCCCCCCCCCCCCCCCCCCCCCCCCCCCCCCCCCCCCCCCCCCCCCCCCCCCCCCCCCCCCCCCCCCCCCCCCCCCCCCCCCCCCCCCCCCCCCCCCCCCCCCCCCCCCCCCCCCCCCCCCCCCCCCCCCCCCCCCCCCCCCCCCCCCCCCCCCCCCCCCCCCCCCCCCCCCCCCCCCCCCCCCCCCCCCCCCCCCCCCCCCCCCCCCCCCCCCCCCCCCCCCCCCCCCCCCCCCCCCCCCCCCCCCCCCCCCCCCCCACGGTATCATAATTTCATCCACATAGCATGTGCTACAAAGTTGAGAGGGTTAAGGCAAAAACAGGATGCACTTCATGTACAAACTGGACAATCTCTTTCAAAGTATCACGGTTTCTGACAAAAACTCATCTATTACAAAGGAACTTCATTATTTAACTTATTTTCACTCTAGACTTTTTCTGCATTCAATATGCACCATTCAAAGGCACATCATCAATTTTCAACCCTTTTCTGACTTCATTTGCTATTTTTCATACATTTAATAATTGTTTTGAGGTAAATGACCCAGAAATTGAAAAGCACTAGAAATGAGCTCGCAAAAGGTTGAAACTTGGCATGGTATTATAATTTCACCCACATAGCATGTGCTAACTAGTTGAGAGGGTTACGGCAAAAACTGGATGCACTTCGTGTACAAAGTGAACAATCTCTTTCAAAGTATTAGAGTTTCGGACAAAAAACTCATCTATTACAAAGGGATTTCAGTTTTTAACTTATTTTAACTCTAGACTTTTTGTGCGTTCAATATGCACCATTCAAAGCCACATCATCAATTTCAAACCCTTTTCTGAATCCATTTCATTTTTTCGTGTATTTAATGATTTCTTTTTGAGCTAAATGACCGTGAATTTGAAAAGCACTACAAATGAGCTCTGAAAAGGTTGAAACTTGGCATGGTATCATAATCTCACCCACATAGCCTGTGCTAAAAAGTTGAGAGGGTTACGGTAACAATGGGATGCACTTCGTGTACAAACTGGACAATCTTATTCAAAGTATTAGGGTTTCGGTCGAAAACTCATCTATTACAAAGGGATTTCATTTTTTAACTTATTTTAACTCCAGATTTTTTTGCGTTCAATATGCACCTTCAAAGCCACATCATCAAATTTAAACCCTTTTCTGACTTCATTTCCTTTTTTCATGTATTTAATGATTTTTTGAGCTAAATGACCGTGAAATTGAAAAGCACTACAAATGAGCACTGAAAAGGTTTAAACTTGGCATGGTATCGTAATTTCACCCACATAGCATGTGCTAAAAAGTTGAGAGGGTTACGGCAAAAACTGGATGCACTTCATGTACAAACTGGACAATCTCTTTCAAAGTATCACGGTTTCTGACGAAAACTCGTCTATTACAAAGGGATTTCCTTTTTTAACTTATTTTAACTCCAGACTTTTTGTGCGTTCAATATGCACCATTCAAAGCCACATCATCAATTTTAAACCCTTTTCTGACTTCGTTTCCTTTTTTTCAGGTATTTAATGATTTTTTTGAGCTAAATGACCGTGAAATTGAAAAGCACTATAAATGAGCTCTGAAAAGGTTGAAACTTGGCATGGTATCATAATCTCACCCACATAGCATGTACTAAAAGTTGAGAGGGTTACGGCAAAAACTGGATGCACTTCATGTACAAAATGGACAATCTCCTTCAAAGTATTAGGGTTTCGGACGAAAACTCATCTATTACAAAGGGATTTCATTTTTTAACTTATTTTAACTCCAGACTTTTTGTGCGTTCAATATGCACCATTCAAAGCCACATCATCAATTCCCAACCCTTTTCTGACTTCATTTCCTTTTTCATGTATTTAATGATTTTTTGAGCTAAATGACCGTGAAATTGAAAAGCACTACAAATGAGCACTGAAAAGGTTTAAACTTGGCATGGTATCATAATTTCACCCACATAGCATGTGCTAAAAAGTTGACAGGGTTACGGCAAAAACTGGATGCACTTCATGTACACTCTGGACAATCTCTTTCAAAGTATCACGGCTTCTGACGAAAACTCGTCTATTACAAAGGGACTTCATTTTTTAACTTATTTTAACTCCAGACTTTTTGTGCGTTCAATATGCACCATTCAAAGCCACATCATCAATTTTAAACCCTTTTCTGACTTCATTTCCTTTTGTCATGTATTTAATGATTTTTTTGAGCTAAATGACCGTGAAATTGAAAAGCACTACAAATGAGCTCTGAAAAGGTTGAAACTTGGCATGGTATCATAATCTCACCCATATAGCATGTACTAAAAGTTGAGAGGGTTACGGCAAAACCTTGATACACTTCATGTACAAACTGGACAATCTCCTTCAAAGTATTAGGTTTTCAGACGAAAACTCATCTATTACGAAGGGTTTTCATTTTTTAACTTATTTTAACTTCAGACTTTTTGTGCGTTCAATATGCACCATTCAAAGCCACATCATCAATTTTCAACCCTTTTCTGACTTCATTTCCTTTTTTCATGTATTTAATGATTTTTTTGAGCTAAATGACCGTGAAATTGAAAAGCACTACAAATGAGCTCTGAAAAGGTTGAAACTTGGCATGGTGTCATAATATCACATACATAGCATGTACTAAATGTTGAGAGGGTTACGGCAAAAACTGGATGCACTTCGGGTACAAACAGGACTATCTCCTTCAAAGTATTAGGGTTTCGGACGAAAACTCATCTATTACGAAGGGTTTTCATTTTTTAACTTATTTTAACTCCAGACTTTTTGTGCGTTCAATATGCACCCCCCCCCCCCCCCCCCCCCCCCCCCCCCCCCCCCCCCCCCCCCCCCCCCCCCCCCCCCCCCCCCCCCCCCCCCCCCCCCCCCCCCCCCCCCCCCCCCCCCCCCCCCCCCCCCCCCCCCCCCCCCCCCCCCCCCCCCCCCCCCCCCCCCCCCCCCCCCCCCCCCCCCCCCCCCCCCCCCCCCCCCCCCCCCCCCCCCCCCCCCCCCCCCCCCCCCCCCCCCCCCCCCCCCCCCCCCCCCCCCCCCCCCCCCCCCCCCCCCCCCCCCCCCCCCCCCCCCCCCCCCCCCCCCCCCCCCCCCCCCCCCCCCCCCCCCCCCCCCCCCCCCCCCCCCCCCCCCCCCCCCCCCCCCCCCCCCCCCCCCCCCCCCCCCCCCCCCCCCCCCCCCCCCCCCCCCCCCCCCCCCCCCCCCCCCCCCCCCCCCCCCCCCCCCCCCCCCCCCCCCCCCCCCCCCCCCCCCCCCCCCCCCCCCCCCCCCCCCCCCCCCCCCCCCCCCCCCCCCCCCCCCCCCCCCCCCCCCCCCCCCCCCCCCCCCCCCCCCCCCCCCCCCCCCCCCCCCCCCCCCCCCCCCCCCCCCCCCCCCCCCCCCCCCCCCCCCCCCCCCCCCCCCCCCCCCCCCCCCCCCCCCCCCCCCCCCCCCCCCCCCCCCCCCCCCCCCCCCCCCCCCCCCCCCCCCCCCCCCCCCCCCCCCCCCCCCCCCCCCCCCCCCCCCCCCCCCCCCCCCCCCCCCCCCCCCCCCCCCCCCCCCCCCCCCCCCCCCCCCCCCCCCCCCCCCCCCCCCCCCCCCCCCCCCCCCCCCCCCCCCCCCCCCCCCCCCCCCCCCCCCCCCCCCCCCCCCCCCCCCCCCCCCCCCCCCCCCCCCCCCCCCCCCCCCCCCCCCCCCCCCCCCCCCCCCCCCCCCCCCCCCCCCCCCCCCCCCCCCCCCCCCCCCCCCCCCCCCCCCCCCCCCCCCCCCCCCCCCCCCCCCCCCCCCCCCCCCCCCCCCCCCCCCCCCCCCCCCCCCCCCCCCCCCCCCCCCCCCCCCCCCCCCCCCCCCCCCCCCCCCCCCCCCCCCCCCCCCCCCCCCCCCCCCCCCCCCCCCCCCCCCCCCCCCCCCCCCCCCCCCCCCCCCCCCCCCCCCCCCCCCCCCCCCCCCCCCCCCCCCCCCCCCCCCCCCCCCCCCCCCCCCCCCCCCCCCCCCCCCCCCCCCCCCCCCCCCCCCCCCCCCCCCCCCCCCCCCCCCCCCCCCCCCCCCCCCCCCCCCCCCCCCCCCCCCCCCCCCCCCCCCCCCCCCCCCCCCCCCCCCCCCCCCCCCCCCCCCCCCCCCCCCCCCCCCCCCCCCCCCCCCCCCCCCCCCCCCCCCCCCCCCCCCCCCCCCCCCCCCCCCCCCCCCCCCCCCCCCCCCCCCCCCCCCCCCCCCCCCCCCCCCCCCCCCCCCCCCCCCCCCCCCCCCCCCCCCCCCCCCCCCCCCCCCCCCCCCCCCCCCCCCCCCCCCCCCCCCCCCCCCCCCCCCCCCCCCCCCCCCCCCCCCCCCCCCCCCCCCCCCCCCCCCCCCCCCCCCCCCCCCCCCCCCCCCCCCCCCCCCCCCCCCCCCCCCCCCCCCCCCCCCCCCCCCCCCCCCCCCCCCCCCCCCCCCCCCCCCCCCCCCCCCCCCCCCCCCCCCCCCCCCCCCCCCCCCCCCCCCCCCCCCCCCCCCCCCCCCCCCCCCCCCCCCCCCCCCCCCCCCCCCCCCCCCCCCCCCCCCCCCCCCCCCCCCCCCCCCCCCCCCCCCCCCCCCCCCCCCCCCCCCCCCCCCCCCCCCCCCCCCCCCCCCCCCCCCCCCCCCCCCCCCCCCCCCCCCCCCCCCCCCCCCCCCCCCCCCCCCCCCCCCCCCCCCCCCCCCCCCCCCCCCCCCCCCCCCCCCCCCCCCCCCCCCCCCCCCCCCCCCCCCCCCCCCCCCCCCCCCCCCCCCCCCCCCCCCCCCCCCCCCCCCCCCCCCCCCCCCCCCCCCCCCCCCCCCCCCCCCCCCCCCCCCCCCCCCCCCCCCCCCCCCCCCCCCCCCCCCCCCCCCCCCCCCCCCCCCCCCCCCCCCCCCCCCCCCCCCCCCCCCCCCCCCCCCCCCCCCCCCCCCCCCCCCCCCCCCCCCCCCCCCCCCCCCCCCCCCCCCCCCCCCCCCCCCCCCCCCCCCCCCCCCCCCCCCCCCCCCCCCCCCCCCCCCCCCCCCCCCCCCCCCCCCCCCCCCCCCCCCCCCCCCCCCCCCCCCCCCCCCCCCCCCCCCCCCCCCCCCCCCCCCCCCCCCCCCCCCCCCCCCCCCCCCCCCCCCCCCCCCCCCCCCCCCCCCCCCCCCCCCCCCCCCCCCCCCCCCCCCCCCCCCCCCCCCCCCCCCCCCCCCCCCCCCCCCCCCCCCCCCCCCCCCCCCCCCCCCCCCCCCCCCCCCCCCCCCCCCCCCCCCCCCCCCCCCCCCCCCCCCCCCCCCCCCCCCCCCCCCCCCCCCCCCCCCCCCCCCCCCCCCCCCCCCCCCCCCCCCCCCCCCCCCCCCCCCCCCCCCCCCCCCCCCCCCCCCCCCCCCCCCCCCCCCCCCCCCCCCCCCCCCCCCCCCCCCCCCCCCCCCCCCCCCCCCCCCCCCCCCCCCCCCCCCCCCCCCCCCCCCCCCCCCCCCCCCCCCCCCCCCCCCCCCCCCCCCCCCCCCCCCCCCCCCCCCCCCCCCCCCCCCCCCCCCCCCCCCCCCCCCCCCCCCCCCCCCCCCCCCCCCCCCCCCCCCCCCCCCCCCCCCCCCCCCCCCCCCCCCCCCCCCCCCCCCCCCCCCCCCCCCCCCCCCCCCCCCCCCCCCCCCCCCCCCCCCCCCCCCCCCCCCCCCCCCCCCCCCCCCCCCCCCCCCCCCCCCCCCCCCCCCCCCCCCCCCCCCCCCCCCCCCCCCCCCCCCCCCCCCCCCCCCCCCCCCCCCCCCCCCCCCCCCCCCCCCCCCCCCCCCCCCCCCCCCCCCCCCCCCCCCCCCCCCCCCCCCCCCCCCCCCCCCCCCCCCCCCCCCCCCCCCCCCCCCCCCCCCCCCCCCCCCCCCCCCCCCCCCCCCCCCCCCCCCCCCCCCCCCCCCCCCCCCCCCCCCCCCCCCCCCCCCCCCCCCCCCCCCCCCCCCCCCCCCCCCCCCCCCCCCCCCCCCCCCCCCCCCCCCCCCCCCCCCCCCCCCCCCCCCCCCCCCCCCCCCCCCCCCCCCCCCCCCCCCCCCCCCCCCCCCCCCCCCCCCCCCCCCCCCCCCCCCCCCTATGATACCATGCCAAGTTTAAACCTTTTCAGTGCTCATTTGTAGTGCTTTTAAATTTCACGGTCATTTAGTTCAAAAAAATCATTAAATACATGAAAAAAGAAAATGAAGTCAGAAAAGGGTTGAAAATTGATGATGTGGCTTTGAATGGTGCATATTGAACGCACAAAAAGTCTGGAGTTAAAATAAGTTAAAAAATAAAATCCCTTTGTAATAGATGAGTTTTCGTCCGAAACCCTAATACTTTGAAGGAGATTGTCCAGTTTGTACACGAAGTGCATCCTGTTTTTGCCGTAACCCTCTCAACTTTTAGTACATGCTATGTGGGTGAGATTATGATACCATGCCAAGTTTCAACCTTTTCAGAGCTCATTTGTGGTGCTTTTCAATTTCACGGTCATTTAGTTCAAAAAATTCATTAAATACATGAAAAAAGGAAATGAAGTCAGAAAAGGTTTGAAAATTAATGATGCGGCTTTGAGTGGTGCATATTGAACGCACACAAAGTCTGGAGCTAAAATAAGTTAAAAAAATGCCCCCCCCCCCCCCCCCCCCCCCCCCCCCCCCCCCCCCCCCCCCCCCCCCCCCCCCCCCCCCCCCCCCCCCCCCCCCCCCCCCCCCCCCCCCCCCCCCCCCCCCCCCCCCCCCCCCCCCCCCCCCCCCCCCCCCCCCCCCCCCCCCCCCCCCCCCCCCCCCCCCCCCCCCCCCCCCCCCCCCCCCCCCCCCCCCCCCCCCCCCCCCCCCCCCCCCCCCCCCCCCCCCCCCCCCCCCCCCCCCCCCCCCCCCCCCCCCCCCCCCCCCCCCCCCCCCCCCCCCCCCCCCCCCCCCCCCCCCCCCCCCCCCCCCCCCCCCCCCCCCCCCCCCCCCCCCCCCCCCCCCCCCCCCCCCCCCCCCCCCCCCCCCCCCCCCCCCCCCCCCCCCCCCCCCCCCCCCCCCCCCCCCCCCCCCCCCCCCCCCCCCCCCCCCCCCCCCCCCCCCCCCCCCCCCCCCCCCCCCCCCCCCCCCCCCCCCCCCCCCCCCCCCCCCCCCCCCCCCCCCCCCCCCCCCCCCCCCCCCCCCCCCCCCCCCCCCCCCCCCCCCCCCCCCCCCCCCCCCCCCCCCCCCCCCCCCCCCCCCCCCCCCCCCCCCCCCCCCCCCCCCCCCCCCCCCCCCCCCCCCCCCCCCCCCCCCCCCCCCCCCCCCCCCCCCCCCCCCCCCCCCCCCCCCCCCCCCCCCCCCCCCCCCCCCCCCCCCCCCCCCCCCCCCCCCCCCCCCCCCCCCCCCCCCCCCCCCCCCCCCCCCCCCCCCCCCCCCCCCCCCCCCCCCCCCCCCCCCCCCCCCCCCCCCCCCCCCCCCCCCCCCCCCCCCCCCCCCCCCCCCCCCCCCCCCCCCCCCCCCCCCCCCCCCCCCCCCCCCCCCCCCCCCCCCCCCCCCCCCCCCCCCCCCCCCCCCCCCCCCCCCCCCCCCCCCCCCCCCCCCCCCCCCCCCCCCCCCCCCCCCCCCCCCCCCCCCCCCCCCCCCCCCCCCCCCCCCCCCCCCCCCCCCCCCCCCCCCCCCCCCCCCCCCCCCCCCCCCCCCCCCCCCCCCCCCCCCCCCCCCCCCCCCCCCCCCCCCCCCCCCCCCCCCCCCCCCCCCCCCCCCCCCCCCCCCCCCCCCCCCCCCCCCCCCCCCCCCCCCCCCCCCCCCCCCCCCCCCCCCCCCCCCCCCCCCCCCCCCCCCCCCCCCCCCCCCCCCCCCCCCCCCCCCCCCCCCCCCCCCCCCCCCCCCCCCCCCCCCCCCCCCCCCCCCCCCCCCCCCCCCCCCCCCCCCCCCCCCCCCCCCCCCCCCCCCCCCCCCCCCCCCCCCCCCCCCCCCCCCCCCCCCCCCCCCCCCCCCCCCCCCCCCCCCCCCCCCCCCCCCCCCCCCCCCCCCCCCCCCCCCCCCCCCCCCCCCCCCCCCCCCCCCCCCCCCCCCCCCCCCCCCCCCCCCCCCCCCCCCCCCCCCCCCCCCCCCCCCCCCCCCCCCCCCCCCCCCCCCCCCCCCCCCCCCCCCCCCCCCCCCCCCCCCCCCCCCCCCCCCCCCCCCCCCCCCCCCCCCCCCCCCCCCCCCCCCCCCCCCCCCCCCCCCCCCCCCCCCCCCCCCCCCCCCCCCCCCCCCCCCCCCCCCCCCCCCCCCCCCCCCCCCCCCCCCCCCCCCCCCCCCCCCCCCCCCCCCCCCCCCCCCCCCCCCCCCCCCCCCCCCCCCCCCCCCCCCCCCCCCCCCCCCCCCCCCCCCCCCCCCCCCCCCCCCCCCCCCCCCCCCCCCCCCCCCCCCCCCCCCCCCCCCCCCCCCCCCCCCCCCCCCCCCCCCCCCCCCCCCCCCCCCCCCCCCCCCCCCCCCCCCCCCCCCCCCCCCCCCCCCCCCCCCCCCCCCCCCCCCCCCCCCCCCCCCCCCCCCCCCCCCCCCCCCCCCCCCCCCCCCCCCCCCCCCCCCCCCCCCCCCCCCCCCCCCCCCCCCCCCCCCCCCCCCCCCCCCCCCCCCCCCCCCCCCCCCCCCCCCCCCCCCCCCCCCCCCCCCCCCCCCCCCCCCCCCCCCCCCCCCCCCCCCCCCCCCCCCCCCCCCCCCCCCCCCCCCCCCCCCCCCCCCCCCCCCCCCCCCCCCCCCCCCCCCCCCCCCCCCCCCCCCCCCCCCCCCCCCCCCCCCCCCCCCCCCCCCCCCCCCCCCCCCCCCCCCCCCCCCCCCCCCCCCCCCCCCCCCCCCCCCCCCCCCCCCCCCCCCCCCCCCCCCCCCCCCCCCCCCCCCCCCCCCCCCCCCCCCCCCCCCCCCCCCCCCCCCCCCCCCCCCCCCCCCCCCCCCCCCCCCCCCCCCCCCCCCCCCCCCCCCCCCCCCCCCCCCCCCCCCCCCCCCCCCCCCCCCCCCCCCCCCCCCCCCCCCCCCCCCCCCCCCCCCCCCCCCCCCCCCCCCCCCCCCCCCCCCCCCCCCCCCCCCCCCCCCCCCCCCCCCCCCCCCCCCCCCCCCCCCCCCCCCCCCCCCCCCCCCCCCCCCCCCCCCCCCCCCCCCCCCCCCCCCCCCCCCCCCCCCCCCCCCCCCCCCCCCCCCCCCCCCCCCCCCCCCCCCCCCCCCCCCCCCCCCCCCCCCCCCCCCCCCCCCCCCCCCCCCCCCCCCCCCCCCCCCCCCCCCCCCCCCCCCCCCCCCCCCCCCCCCCCCCCCCCCCCCCCCCCCCCCCCCCCCCCCCCCCCCCCCCCCCCCCCCCCCCCCCCCCCCCCCCCCCCCCCCCCCCCCCCCCCCCCCCCCCCCCCCCCCCCCCCCCCCCCCCCCCCCCCCCCCCCCCCCCCCCCCCCCCCCCCCCCCCCCCCCCCCCCCCCCCCCCCCCCCCCCCCCCCCCCCCCCCCCCCCCCCCCCCCCCCCCCCCCCCCCCCCCCCCCCCCCCCCCCCCCCCCCCCCCCCCCCCCCCCCCCCCCCCCCCCCCCCCCCCCCCCCCCCCCCCCCCCCCCCCCCCCCCCCCCCCCCCCCCCCCCCCCCCCCCCCCCCCCCCCCCCCCCCCCCCCCCCCCCCCCCCCCCCCCCCCCCCCCCCCCCCCCCCCCCCCCCCCCCCCCCCCCCCCCCCCCCCCCCCCCCCCCCCCCCCCCCCCCCCCCCCCCCCCCCCCCCCCCCCCCCCCCCCCCCCCCCCCCCCCCCCCCCCCCCCCCCCCCCCCCCCCCCCCCCCCCCCCCCCCCCCCCCCCCCCCCCCCCCCCCCCCCCCCCCCCCCCCCCCCCCCCCCCCCCCCCCCCCCCCCCCCCCCCCCCCCCCCCCCCCCCCCCCCCCCCCCCCCCCCCCCCCCCCCCCCCCCCCCCCCCCCCCCCCCCCCCCCCCCCCCCCCCCCCCCCCCCCCCCCCCCCCCCCCCCCCCCCCCCCCCCCCCCCCCCCCCCCCCCCCCCCCCCCCCCCCCCCCCCCCCCCCCCCCCCCCCCCCCCCCCCCCCCCCCCCCCCCCCCCCCCCCCCCCCCCCCCCCCCCCCCCCCCCCCCCCCCCCCCCCCCCCCCCCCCCCCCCCCCCCCCCCCCCCCCCCCCCCCCCCCCCCCCCCCCCCCCCCCCCCCCCCCCCCCCCCCCCCCCCCCCCCCCCCCCCCCCCCCCCCCCCCCCCCCCCCCCCCCCCCCCCCCCCCCCCCCCCCCCCCCCCCCCCCCCCCCCCCCCCCCCCCCCCCCCCCCCCCCCCCCCCCCCCCCCCCCCCCCCCCCCCCCCCCCCCCCCCCCCCCCCCCCCCCCCCCCCCCCCCCCCCCCCCCCCCCCCCCCCCCCCCCCCCCCCCCCCCCCCCCCCCCCCCCCCCCCCCCCCCCCCCCCCCCCCCCCCCCCCCCCCCCCCCCCCCCCCCCCCCCCCCCCCCCCCCCCCCCCCCCCCCCCCCCCCCCCCCCCCCCCCCCCCCCCCCCCCCCCCCCCCCCCCCCCCCCCCCCCCCCCCCCCCCCCCCCCCCCCCCCCCCCCCCCCCCCCCCCCCCCCCCCCCCCCCCCCCCCCCCCCCCCCCCCCCCCCCCCCCCCCCCCCCCCCCCCCCCCCCCCCCCCCCCCCCCCCCCCCCCCCCCCCCCCCCCCCCCCCCCCCCCCCCCCCCCCCCCCCCCCCCCCCCCCCCCCCCCCCCCCCCCCCCCCCCCCCCCCCCCCCCCCCCCCCCCCCCCCCCCCCCCCCCCCCCCCCCCCCCCCCCCCCCCCCCCCCCCCCCCCCCCCCCCCCCCCCCCCCCCCCCCCCCCCCCCCCCCCCCCCCCCCCCCCCCCCCCCCCCCCCCCCCCCCCCCCCCCCCCCCCCCCCCCCCCCCCCCCCCCCCCCCCCCCCCCCCCCCCCCCCCCCCCCCCCCCCCCCCCCCCCCCCCCCCCCCCCCCCCCCCCCCCCCCCCCCCCCCCCCCCCCCCCCCCCCCCCCCCCCCCCCCCCCCCCCCCCCCCCCCCCCCCCCCCCCCCCCCCCCCCCCCCCCCCCCCCCCCCCCCCCCCCCCCCCCCCCCCCCCCCCCCCCCCCCCCCCCCCCCCCCCCCCCCCCCCCCCCCCCCCCCCCCCCCCCCCCCCCCCCCCCCCCCCCCCCCCCCCCCCCCCCCCCCCCCCCCCCCCCCCCCCCCCCCCCCCCCCCCCCCCCCCCCCCCCCCCCCCCCCCCCCCCCCCCCCCCCCCCCCCCCCCCCCCCCCCCCCCCCCCCCCCCCCCCCCCCCCCCCCCCCCCCCCCCCCCCCCCCCCCCCCCCCCCCCCCCCCCCCCCCCCCCCCCCCCCCCCCCCCCCCCCCCCCCCCCCCCCCCCCCCCCCCCCCCCCCCCCCCCCCCCCCCCCCCCCCCCCCCCCCCCCCCCCCCCCCCCCCCCCCCCCCCCCCCCCCCCCCCCCCCCCCCCCCCCCCCCCCCCCCCCCCCCCCCCCCCCCCCCCCCCCCCCCCCCCCCCCCCCCCCCCCCCCCCCCCCCCCCCCCCCCCCCCCCCCCCCCCCCCCCCCCCCCCCCCCCCCCCCCCCCCCCCCCCCCCCCCCCCCCCCCCCCCCCCCCCCCCCCCCCCCCCCCCCCCCCCCCCCCCCCCCCCCCCCCCCCCCCCCCCCCCCCCCCCCCCCCCCCCCCCCCCCCCCCCCCCCCCCCCCCCCCCCCCCCCCCCCCCCCCCCCCCCCCCCCCCCCCCCCCCCCCCCCCCCCCCCCCCCCCCCCCCCCCCCCCCCCCCCCCCCCCCCCCCCCCCCCCCCCCCCCCCCCCCCCCCCCCCCCCCCCCCCCCCCCCCCCCCCCCCCCCCCCCCCCCCCCCCCCCCCCCCCCCCCCCCCCCCCCCCCCCCCCCCCCCCCCCCCCCCCCCCCCCCCCCCCCCCCCCCCCCCCCCCCCCCCCCCCCCCCCCCCCCCCCCCCCCCCCCCCCCCCCCCCCCCCCCCCCCCCCCCCCCCCCCCCCCCCCCCCCCCCCCCCCCCCCCCCCCCCCCCCCCCCCCCCCCCCCCCCCCCCCCCCCCCCCCCCCCCCCCCCCCCCCCCCCCCCCCCCCCCCCCCCCCCCCCCCCCCCCCCCCCCCCCCCCCCCCCCCCCCCCCCCCCCCCCCCCCCCCCCCCCCCCCCCCCCCCCCCCCCCCCCCCCCCCCCCCCCCCCCCCCCCCCCCCCCCCCCCCCCCCCCCCCCCCCCCCCCCCCCCCCCCCCCCCCCCCCCCCCCCCCCCCCCCCCCCCCCCCCCCCCCCCCCCCCCCCCCCCCCCCCCCCCCCCCCCCCCCCCCCCCCCCCCCCCCCCCCCCCCCCCCCCCCCCCCCCCCCCCCCCCCCCCCCCCCCCCCCCCCCCCCCCCCCCCCCCCCCCCCCCCCCCCCCCCCCCCCCCCCCCCCCCCCCCCCCCCCCCCCCCCCCCCCCCCCCCCCCCCCCCCCCCCCCCCCCCCCCCCCCCCCCCCCCCCCCCCCCCCCCCCCCCCCCCCCCCCCCCCCCCCCCCCCCCCCCCCCCCCCCCCCCCCCCCCCCCCCCCCCCCCCCCCCCCCCCCCCCCCCCCCCCCCCCCCCCCCCCCCCCCCCCCCCCCCCCCCCCCCCCCCCCCCCCCCCCCCCCCCCCCCCCCCCCCCCCCCCCCCCCCCCCCCCCCCCCCCCCCCCCCCCCCCCCCCCCCCCCCCCCCCCCCCCCCCCCCCCCCCCCCCCCCCCCCCCCCCCCCCCCCCCCCCCCCCCCCCCCCCCCCCCCCCCCCCCCCCCCCCCCCCCCCCCCCCCCCCCCCCCCCCCCCCCCCCCCCCCCCCCCCCCCCCCCCCCCCCCCCCCCCCCCCCCCCCCCCCCCCCCCCCCCCCCCCCCCCCCCCCCCCCCCCCCCCCCCCCCCCCCCCCCCCCCCCCCCCCCCCCCCCCCCCCCCCCCCCCCCCCCCCCCCCCCCCCCCCCCCCCCCCCCCCCCCCCCCCCCCCCCCCCCCCCCCCCCCCCCCCCCCCCCCCCCCCCCCCCCCCCCCCCCCCCCCCCCCCCCCCCCCCCCCCCCCCCCCCCCCCCCCCCCCCCCCCCCCCCCCCCCCCCCCCCCCCCCCCCCCCCCCCCCCCCCCCCCCCCCCCCCCCCCCCCCCCCCCCCCCCCCCCCCCCCCCCCCCCCCCCCCCCCCCCCCCCCCCCCCCCCCCCCCCCCCCCCCCCCCCCCCCCCCCCCCCCCCCCCCCCCCCCCCCCCCCCCCCCCCCCCCCCCCCCCCCCCCCCCCCCCCCCCCCCCCCCCCCCCCCCCCCCCCCCCCCCCCCCCCCCCCCCCCCCCCCCCCCCCCCCCCCCCCCCCCCCCCCCCCCCCCCCCCCCCCCCCCCCCCCCCCCCCCCCCCCCCCCCCCCCCCCCCCCCCCCCCCCCCCCCCCCCCCCCCCCCCCCCCCCCCCCCCCCCCCCCCCCCCCCCCCCCCCCCCCCCCCCCCCCCCCCCCCCCCCCCCCCCCCCCCCCCCCCCCCCCCCCCCCCCCCCCCCCCCCCCCCCCCCCCCCCCCCCCCCCCCCCCCCCCCCCCCCCCCCCCCCCCCCCCCCCCCCCCCCCCCCCCCCCCCCCCCCCCCCCCCCCCCCCCCCCCCCCCCCCCCCCCCCCCCCCCCCCCCCCCCCCCCCCCCCCCCCCCCCCCCCCCCCCCCCCCCCCCCCCCCCCCCCCCCCCCCCCCCCCCCCCCCCCCCCCCCCCCCCCCCCCCCCCCCCCCCCCCCCCCCCCCCCCCCCCCCCCCCCCCCCCCCCCCCCCCCCCCCCCCCCCCCCCCCCCCCCCCCCCCCCCCCCCCCCCCCCCCCCCCCCCCCCCCCCCCCCCCCCCCCCCCCCCCCCCCCCCCCCCCCCCCCCCCCCCCCCCCCCCCCCCCCCCCCCCCCCCCCCCCCCCCCCCCCCCCCCCCCCCCCCCCCCCCCCCCCCCCCCCCCCCCCCCCCCCCCCCCCCCCCCCCCCCCCCCCCCCCCCCCCCCCCCCCCCCCCCCCCCCCCCCCCCCCCCCCCCCCCCCCCCCCCCCCCCCCCCCCCCCCCCCCCCCCCCCCCCCCCCCCCCCCCCCCCCCCCCCCCCCCCCCCCCCCCCCCCCCCCCCCCCCCCCCCCCCCCCCCCCCCCCCCCCCCCCCCCCCCCCCCCCCCCCCCCCCCCCCCCCCCCCCCCCCCCCCCCCCCCCCCCCCCCCCCCCCCCCCCCCCCCCCCCCCCCCCCCCCCCCCCCCCCCCCCCCCCCCCCCCCCCCCCCCCCCCCCCCCCCCCCCCCCCCCCCCCCCCCCCCCCCCCCCCCCCCCCCCCCCCCCCCCCCCCCCCCCCCCCCCCCCCCCCCCCCCCCCCCCCCCCCCCCCCCCCCCCCCCCCCCCCCCCCCCCCCCCCCCCCCCCCCCCCCCCCCCCCCCCCCCCCCCCCCCCCCCCCCCCCCCCCCCCCCCCCCCCCCCCCCCCCCCCCCCCCCCCCCCCCCCCCCCCCCCCCCCCCCCCCCCCCCCCCCCCCCCCCCCCCCCCCCCCCCCCCCCCCCCCCCCCCCCCCCCCCCCCCCCCCCCCCCCCCCCCCCCCCCCCCCCCCCCCCCCCCCCCCCCCCCCCCCCCCCCCCCCCCCCCCCCCCCCCCCCCCCCCCCCCCCCCCCCCCCCCCCCCCCCCCCCCCCCCCCCCCCCCCCCCCCCCCCCCCCCCCCCCCCCCCCCCCCCCCCCCCCCCCCCCCCCCCCCCCCCCCCCCCCCCCCCCCCCCCCCCCCCCCCCCCCCCCCCCCCCCCCCCCCCCCCCCCCCCCCCCCCCCCCCCCCCCCCCCCCCCCCCCCCCCCCCCCCCCCCCCCCCCCCCCCCCCCCCCCCCCCCCCCCCCCCCCCCCCCCCCCCCCCCCCCCCCCCCCCCCCCCCCCCCCCCCCCCCCCCCCCCCCCCCCCCCCCCCCCCCCCCCCCCCCCCCCCCCCCCCCCCCCCCCCCCCCCCCCCCCCCCCCCCCCCCCCCCCCCCCCCCCCCCCCCCCCCCCCCCCCCCCCCCCCCCCCCCCCCCCCCCCCCCCCCCCCCCCCCCCCCCCCCCCCCCCCCCCCCCCCCCCCCCCCCCCCCCCCCCCCCCCCCCCCCCCCCCCCCCCCCCCCCCCCCCCCCCCCCCCCCCCCCCCCCCCCCCCCCCCCCCCCCCCCCCCCCCCCCCCCCCCCCCCCCCCCCCCCCCCCCCCCCCCCCCCCCCCCCCCCCCCCCCCCCCCCCCCCCCCCCCCCCCCCCCCCCCCCCCCCCCCCCCCCCCCCCCCCCCCCCCCCCCCCCCCCCCCCCCCCCCCCCCCCCCCCCCCCCCCCCCCCCCCCCCCCCCCCCCCCCCCCCCCCCCCCCCCCCCCCCCCCCCCCCCCCCCCCCCCCCCCCCCCCCCCCCCCCCCCCCCCCCCCCCCCCCCCCCCCCCCCCCCCCCCCCCCCCCCCCCCCCCCCCCCCCCCCCCCCCCCCCCCCCCCCCCCCCCCCCCCCCCCCCCCCCCCCCCCCCCCCCCCCCCCCCCCCCCCCCCCCCCCCCCCCCCCCCCCCCCCCCCCCCCCCCCCCCCCCCCCCCCCCCCCCCCCCCCCCCCCCCCCCCCCCCCCCCCCCCCCCCCCCCCCCCCCCCCCCCCCCCCCCCCCCCCCCCCCCCCCCCCCCCCCCCCCCCCCCCCCCCCCCCCCCCCCCCCCCCCCCCCCCCCCCCCCCCCCCCCCCCCCCCCCCCCCCCCCCCCCCCCCCCCCCCCCCCCCCCCCCCCCCCCCCCCCCCCCCCCCCCCCCCCCCCCCCCCCCCCCCCCCCCCCCCCCCCCCCCCCCCCCCCCCCCCCCCCCCCCCCCCCCCCCCCCCCCCCCCCCCCCCCCCCCCCCCCCCCCCCCCCCCCCCCCCCCCCCCCCCCCCCCCCCCCCCCCCCCCCCCCCCCCCCCCCCCCCCCCCCCCCCCCCCCCCCCCCCCCCCCCCCCCCCCCCCCCCCCCCCCCCCCCCCCCCCCCCCCCCCCCCCCCCCCCCCCCCCCCCCCCCCCCCCCCCCCCCCCCCCCCCCCCCCCCCCCCCCCCCCCCCCCCCCCCCCCCCCCCCCCCCCCCCCCCCCCCCCCCCCCCCCCCCCCCCCCCCCCCCCCCCCCCCCCCCCCCCCCCCCCCCCCCCCCCCCCCCCCCCCCCCCCCCCCCCCCCCCCCCCCCCCCCCTTTTCAGAGCTCATTTCTAGTGCTTTTCAATTTCAGGGTCATTTACCTCAAAAGAATTATTAAATGCTTGAAAAATAGCAAATGAAGTCAGAAAAGGGTTGTAAATTGATGATGTGCCTTTGAATGGTGCATATTGAATGCACAAAAAGTCTAGAGTGACCATAAGTTAAAAAATGAAGTCCCTTTGTAATAGATGAGTTTTCGTCAGAAACCGTGATACTTTGAAAGTGATTGTCTAGTTTGTACATGAAGTGCATCCAGTTTTTGCCGTAACCCTCTCAACTTTGTAGCACATGCTATGTGGGTGAAATTATGATACCATGCCAAGTTTAAACCTTTTCAGTGCTCATTTGTAGTGCTTTTCAATTTCACGGTCATTTAGTTCAAAAAAATCATTAAATACATAAAAAAGGAAATGAAGTCAGAAAAGGGTTGAAAATTGATGATGTGGCTTTGAATGGTGCATATTGAACGCACAAAAATTCTGAAGTTAAAATAAGTTAAAAATGAAATCCCTTTGTAATAGATGAGTTTTCGTCCGAAACCCTAATACTTTGAAGGAGATTGTCCAGTTTGTACACGAAGTGCATCCAGTTTTTGCCGTAACCCTCTCAACTTTTAGTACATGCTATGTGGGTGAGATTATGATACCATGCCAAGTTTCAACCTTTTCAGTGCTCATTTGTGGTGCTTTTCAATTTCACGGTCATTTAGCTCAAAAAAATCATTAAATACAAGAAAAAAGGAAATGAATTCAGAAAAGGGTTTGAAATTGATGATGTGGATTTGAATGGTGCATATTGAACGCACACAAAGTCTGGAGTTAAAATAAGTTAAAAAATGAAATCCCTTTGTAATAGATGAGTTTTTGTGCGAAAGCCTAATACTTTGAAAGAGATTGTTCACTTTGTGCACGAAGTGCATCCAGTTTTTGCCGTAACCCTCTCTACTATTTAGCACATGCTCCCCCCCCCCCCCCCCCCCCCCCCCCCCCCCCCCCCCCCCCCCCCCCCCCCCCCCCCCCCCCCCCCCCCCCCCCCCCCCCCCCCCCCCCCCCCCCCCCCCCCCCCCCCCCCCCCCCCCCCCCCCCCCCCCCCCCCCCCCCCCCCCCCCCCCCCCCCCCCCCCCCCCCCCCCCCCCCCCCCCCCCCCCCCCCCCCCCCCCCCCCCCCCCCCCCCCCCCCCCCCCCCCCCCCCCCCCCCCCCCCCCCCCCCCCCCCCCCCCCCCCCCCCCCCCCCCCCCCCCCCCCCCCCCCCCCCCCCCCCCCCCCCCCCCCCCCCCCCCCCCCCCCCCCCCCCCCCCCCCCCCCCCCCCCCCCCCCCCCCCCCCCCCCCCCCCCCCCCCCCCCCCCCCCCCCCCCCCCCCCCCCCCCCCCCCCCCCCCCCCCCCCCCCCCCCCCCCCCCCCCCCCCCCCCCCCCCCCCCCCCCCCCCCCCCCCCCCCCCCCCCCCCCCCCCCCCCCCCCCCCCCCCCCCCCCCCCCCCCCCCCCCCCCCCCCCCCCCCCCCCCCCCCCCCCCCCCCCCCCCCCCCCCCCCCCCCCCCCCCCCCCCCCCCCCCCCCCCCCCCCCCCCCCCCCCCCCCCCCCCCCCCCCCCCCCCCCCCCCCCCCCCCCCCCCCCCCCCCCCCCCCCCCCCCCCCCCCCCCCCCCCCCCCCCCCCCCCCCCCCCCCCCCCCCCCCCCCCCCCCCCCCCCCCCCCCCCCCCCCCCCCCCCCCCCCCCCCCCCCCCCCCCCCCCCCCCCCCCCCCCCCCCCCCCCCCCCCCCCCCCCCCCCCCCCCCCCCCCCCCCCCCCCCCCCCCCCCCCCCCCCCCCCCCCCCCCCCCCCCCCCCCCCCCCCCCCCCCCCCCCCCCCCCCCCCCCCCCCCCCCCCCCCCCCCCCCCCCCCCCCCCCCCCCCCCCCCCCCCCCCCCCCCCCCCCCCCCCCCCCCCCCCCCCCCCCCCCCCCCCCCCCCCCCCCCCCCCCCCCCCCCCCCCCCCCCCCCCCCCCCCCCCCCCCCCCCCCCCCCCCCCCCCCCCCCCCCCCCCCCCCCCCCCCCCCCCCCCCCCCCCCCCCCCCCCCCCCCCCCCCCCCCCCCCCCCCCCCCCCCCCCCCCCCCCCCCCCCCCCCCCCCCCCCCCCCCCCCCCCCCCCCCCCCCCCCCCCCCCCCCCCCCCCCCCCCCCCCCCCCCCCCCCCCCCCCCCCCCCCCCCCCCCCCCCCCCCCCCCCCCCCCCCCCCCCCCCCCCCCCCCCCCCCCCCCCCCCCCCCCCCCCCCCCCCCCCCCCCCCCCCCCCCCCCCCCCCCCCCCCCCCCCCCCCCCCCCCCCCCCCCCCCCCCCCCCCCCCCCCCCCCCCCCCCCCCCCCCCCCCCCCCCCCCCCCCCCCCCCCCCCCCCCCCCCCCCCCCCCCCCCCCCCCCCCCCCCCCCCCCCCCCCCCCCCCCCCCCCCCCCCCCCCCCCCCCCCCCCCCCCCCCCCCCCCCCCCCCCCCCCCCCCCCCCCCCCCCCCCCCCCCCCCCCCCCCCCCCCCCCCCCCCCCCCCCCCCCCCCCCCCCCCCCCCCCCCCCCCCCCCCCCCCCCCCCCCCCCCCCCCCCCCCCCCCCCCCCCCCCCCCCCCCCCCCCCCCCCCCCCCCCCCCCCCCCCCCCCCCCCCCCCCCCCCCCCCCCCCCCCCCCCCCCCCCCCCCCCCCCCCCCCCCCCCCCCCCCCCCCCCCCCCCCCCCCCCCCCCCCCCCCCCCCCCCCCCCCCCCCCCCCCCCCCCCCCCCCCCCCCCCCCCCCCCCCCCCCCCCCCCCCCCCCCCCCCCCCCCCCCCCCCCCCCCCCCCCCCCCCCCCCCCCCCCCCCCCCCCCCCCCCCCCCCCCCCCCCCCCCCCCCCCCCCCCCCCCCCCCCCCCCCCCCCCCCCCCCCCCCCCCCCCCCCCCCCCCCCCCCCCCCCCCCCCCCCCCCCCCCCCCCCCCCCCCCCCCCCCCCCCCCCCCCCCCCCCCCCCCCCCCCCCCCCCCCCCCCCCCCCCCCCCCCCCCCCCCCCCCCCCCCCCCCCCCCCCCCCCCCCCCCCCCCCCCCCCCCCCCCCCCCCCCCCCCCCCCCCCCCCCCCCCCCCCCCCCCCCCCCCCCCCCCCCCCCCCCCCCCCCCCCCCCCCCCCCCCCCCCCCCCCCCCCCCCCCCCCCCCCCCCCCCCCCCCCCCCCCCCCCCCCCCCCCCCCCCCCCCCCCCCCCCCCCCCCCCCCCCCCCCCCCCCCCCCCCCCCCCCCCCCCCCCCCCCCCCCCCCCCCCCCCCCCCCCCCCCCCCCCCCCCCCCCCCCCCCCCCCCCCCCCCCCCCCCCCCCCCCCCCCCCCCCCCCCCCCCCCCCCCCCCCCCCCCCCCCCCCCCCCCCCCCCCCCCCCCCCCCCCCCCCCCCCCCCCCCCCCCCCCCCCCCCCCCCCCCCCCCCCCCCCCCCCCCCCCCCCCCCCCCCCCCCCCCCCCCCCCCCCCCCCCCCCCCCCCCCCCCCCCCCCCCCCCCCCCCCCCCCCCCCCCCCCCCCCCCCCCCCCCCCCCCCCCCCCCCCCCCCCCCCCCCCCCCCCCCCCCCCCCCCCCCCCCCCCCCCCCCCCCCCCCCCCCCCCCCCCCCCCCCCCCCCCCCCCCCCCCCCCCCCCCCCCCCCCCCCCCCCCCCCCCCCCCCCCCCCCCCCCCCCCCCCCCCCCCCCCCCCCCCCCCCCCCCCCCCCCCCCCCCCCCCCCCCCCCCCCCCCCCCCCCCCCCCCCCCCCCCCCCCCCCCCCCCCCCCCCCCCCCCCCCCCCCCCCCCCCCCCCCCCCCCCCCCCCCCCCCCCCCCCCCCCCCCCCCCCCCCCCCCCCCCCCCCCCCCCCCCCCCCCCCCCCCCCCCCCCCCCCCCCCCCCCCCCCCCCCCCCCCCCCCCCCCCCCCCCCCCCCCCCCCCCCCCCCCCCCCCCCCCCCCCCCCCCCCCCCCCCCCCCCCCCCCCCCCCCCCCCCCCCCCCCCCCCCCCCCCCCCCCCCCCCCCCCCCCCCCCCCCCCCCCCCCCCCCCCCCCCCCCCCCCCCCCCCCCCCCCCCCCCCCCCCCCCCCCCCCCCCCCCCCCCCCCCCCCCCCCCCCCCCCCCCCCCCCCCCCCCCCCCCCCCCCCCCCCCCCCCCCCCCCCCCCCCCCCCCCCCCCCCCCCCCCCCCCCCCCCCCCCCCCCCCCCCCCCCCCCCCCCCCCCCCCCCCCTGCTTAGAAGTTGAGAGGGTTACGGCAAAAACTGGATGCACTTCGTGTACAAAATGGACAATCTCTTTCAAAGTATCAAGGTTTTGGACGAAAACTCATTTATTACAAAGGGATTTCATTTTTTAACTTATTTAAACTCCAGACTTTTTGTGCATTCAATATGCACCATTCAAACCCATATCATCAATTTTCAACCCTTTTCTGAGTTCATTTGATGTTTTTCATGCATTTAATGATTTTTTGAGCTAAATGACCCTGAAATTGAAAAGCACTACAAACGAACTCTGAAAAGGTTGAAACTTGGCATGGTATGATAATTTCACCCACATAGCATATGCTAAGAATTTGAGAGGATTACAGCAAAAACTGGACGCACTTCGTGTACAAATTGGACAATCTCTTTCAAAGTATCAAGGTTTCAGACGAAAACTCATCTATTACAAAGGGATTTCATTTTTAACTTATTTTAACTCCAGAATTTTTGTGTGTTCAATATGCACCATTCAAAGCCACATTATCAATTTTCAACCATTTTCTGACTTCATTTGCTATTTGTCATGCATTTATTGATTTTTTGAGCTAAATGACCCTGAAATAGAAAAGCACTACAAATGACCTCTAAAAAGGTTGAAACTTTGCATTGTATCATAATTTCACGCACATAGCATGTGCTAAGAAGTTGAGATGGTGACGGCAAAAACCGGATGCACTTCGTGTACAAACTGGACAATCTCTTTCAAAGTATCAGGGTTTCAGACGAAAACTCATCTATTACAAAGGGATTTCATTTTTTATCTTATTTTAACTCCATACCTTTTGTGCGGTCAATATGCACCGTGCAAAGCCACATCATCAATTTTCAACCCTTTTCTGACTTCATTTGCTATTTTTCATGCATTTAATGAATTGTTTTGAGCTAAATGACCCCGATATTGAAAAGCACTACAAATGAACTCTAAAAAGGTTGAAACTTGACATGGTATCATAATTTCACCCACATAGCACATGCTAAATAGTTGAGAGGGTTACGACAAACACTGGATGCACTTCCTGGACAAACTGGACAATCTCTTTCAAAGTATCAGGGTTTCGGACGAAAACTCATCTATTACAAAGTGCTTTCATTTTTAACTTATTTTAACTCCATACCTTTTGTGCATTCAATGTGCACCATTCAAAGCCACATCATAATTTTTCAACCCTTTTCTGACTTCATTTGCTTTTTGTCCTGCATTTAATGATTTTTTTGAGCTAAATGACCCTAAAATTGAAAAGCACTACAAATGAGCTCTGAAAAGGTTGAAACTTGGCATTGTATCATAATTTCACCCATATAGCATGTGCTAAGAAGTTGAGAGGATTACGGAAAAAACTGGATGCACTTCGTGTACAAATTGGACAATCTCTTTCAAAGTATTAGGGTTTCGGAGGAAAACTCATTTATTACAAATGGATTTCATTTTTTAACTTATTTTAACTCCAGAATTTTTGTGCGTTCAATATGCACCATTCAAAGCCACATCATCAATTTTCAACCCTTTTCTGACTTCATTTGCTATTTTTCATGCATTTAATGATTTTTTGAGCTAAATGACCCTGAAATAGAAAAGCACTGCAAATGACCTCTAAAAAGTTTGAAACTTGGCATGGTATCATAATTTCACGCACATAGCATGTGCTAAGAAGTTGAGATGGTGACGGCAAAAACCGGACGCACTTCGTGTACAAACTGGACAATCTATTTCATAGTATCAGGGTTTCGGACGAAAACACATCTATTACAAAGGGATTTCATTTTTTTAACTTATTTTAACTCCAGAATTTTTGTGCGTTCAATATGCAGCATTCAAAGCAACATCTTCAATTTTCAACCATTTCCCGACTTCATTTGCTATTTTTCATTCATTTAATGATTTTTTTGAGCTAAATGACCCCGATATTGAAAAGCACTACAAATGAACTCTGAAGAGGTTGAATCTTGGCATGGTATCATAATTTCACCCACATAGCATGTCCTAAACACTTGAGAGGGTTACGAGAAACACTGGATGCACTTCGTGTACAAACTGGACAATCTCTTTCAAAGTATCAGGGTTTCGGACGAAAACTCATCTATTACAAAGTGCTTTCATTTTTAACTTATTTTAACTCCATACCTTTTGTGCGTTAAATATGCACCATTCAAAGTCACATCATAATTTTTCAACCCTTTTCTGACTTAATTTGCTATTTGTCTTGCATTTAATGATTTTTTTGAGCTAAATGACCCTGAAATTGAAAAGCACTACAAATGAGCTCTGAAAAGGTTGAAACTTGGCATGGTATCATAATTTCACCCACATAGCATGTGCTTAGAAGTTGAGAGGGTTACGGCTAAAACTGGATGCACTTCGTGTACAAACTGGACAATCTCTTTCAAAGTATCACGGTTTCGGACGAAAACTCATCTATTACAAAGATATTTCATTTTTTACTTATTTTAACTCCATACCTTTTGTGCGTTCAATATGCACCATTCAAAGCCACATCATCAATTTTCAACCCTTTTCTGACTTCATTTGGTATTTTTCATGCATTTAATGATTTTTTGAGCTAAATGACCCTGAAATTGAAAAGCACTACAAACGAACTTTGAAAAGGTTGAAACTTCGCATTGTATCATAATTTCACCCACATAGCATGTGCTAAGAAGTTGAGAGGATTACGGCAAAAACTGGATGCACTTCGTGTACAAATTGGACAATCTCTTTCAAAGTATTAGAGTTTCGGAGGAAAACTCATTTATTACAAATGGATTTCATTTTTTAACTAATTTTAACTCCAAAAATTTTGTGCGTTCAATATGCACCATTCAAAGCCACATCATCAATTTTTAACCATTTCCCGACTTCATTTGCTCTTTTTCATTCATTTAAAGATTTTTTTGAGCTAAATGACCCCGATATTGAATAGCACTACAAATGAACTCTGAAAAGGATGAATTTGGCATGGTATCATAATTTCACCCACATAGCATGTGCTAAACAGTTGAGAGGGTTACCGCAAAAACTGGATGCACTTCGTGTACAAACTGGACAATCTATTTCAAAGTATCAGGGTTTCGGACGAAAACTCATCTATTACAAAGGGATTTCATTTTTTAACTTATTTTAACTCCAGAATTTTTGTGTGTTTAATATGCAGCATTCAAAGCAACATCATCGATTTTCAACCCTTTCCCGACTTCATTTGCTATTTTTCATTCATTTAATGATTTTTTGAGCTAAATGACCCCGATATTGAAAAGCACTCCAAATGAACTCTGAAAAGGTTGAAACTTGGCATGGTATCATAATTTCACACACATAGCATGTCCTAAACACTTGAGAGGGTTATGACAAAAACTGGATGCACTTCCTGTACAATCTATTTCAAAGTATCAGGGTTTCAAACGAAAACTTATCTATTACAAAGGGATTTCATTTTTTAACTTATTTTAACTCCATACCTTTTGTGCGTTCAATATGCACAATTCAAAGCCACATCATCAATTTTGAACCCTTTTCTAACTTCAATTGTTATTTTTCATGCATTTAATGATTTTTTGAGCTAAATGACCCTGAAATTGAAAAGCACTTCAAATGAGATCTGAAAAGGCTGAAACTTGGCTTGGTATCATAATTTCACCCACATAGCATGTCCCCCCCCCCCCCCCCCCCCCCCCCCCCCCCCCCCCCCCCCCCCCCCCCCCCCCCCCCCCCCCCCCCCCCCCCCCCCCCCCCCCCCCCCCCCCCCCCCCCCCCCCCCCCCCCCCCCCCCCCCCCCCCCCCCCCCCCCCCCCCCCCCCCCCCCCCCCCCCCCCCCCCCCCCCCCCCCCCCCCCCCCCCCCCCCCCCCCCCCCCCCCCCCCCCCCCCCCCCCCCCCCCCCCCCCCCCCCCCCCCCCCCCCCCCCCCCCCCCCCCCCCCCCCCCCCCCCCCCCCCCCCCCCCCCCCCCCCCCCCCCCCCCCCCCCCCCCCCCCCCCCCCCCCCCCCCCCCCCCCCCCCCCCCCCCCCCCCCCCCCCCCCCCCCCCCCCCCCCCCCCCCCCCCCCCCCCCCCCCCCCCCCCCCCCCCCCCCCCCCCCCCCCCCCCCCCCCCCCCCCCCCCCCCCCCCCCCCCCCCCCCCCCCCCCCCCCCCCCCCCCCCCCCCCCCCCCCTGAAAGAGATTGTCCAGTTTATACACGAAGTGCATTCAGATTTTTCCGTAACCCTCTCAACTTTTTAGCACATGCTATGTGGGTGAAATTATGATACCATGCCAAGTTTCAACCTTTTCAGAGCTCATTTGTAGTGCTTTTCAATTTCAGGGTCATTTAGCTCAAAACAATCATTAAATCCATGGAAAAAGGAAATGAATTCAGAAAAGGGTTGAAATATGATGATGTGGCTTTGAATGGTGCATATTAAACGCATAATAGGTCTGGAGTTAAAATAAGTTAAAAAATGAAATATCTTTGTTATACGTGAGTTTTCGTCCGAAACCCTAATACTTTGAAAGAGATTGTCCAGTTTGTACACAAAGTGCATGCAGTTTTTTTCGTAACCCTATCAAGTTTTTAGCACATGCTATGTGGCTGAAATTATGATACCATGCCAAGTTTCAACCTTTTCAGAGTTCATTTGTAGTGCTTTCAATTTCAGGGTCATTTAGTTAAAAAATCATAAAATGCAAGAAAAGTAGCAAATGAAGTCAGAAAAGGATTGAAAATTGGGGATATGGTTTTGAATGGTGCATATTAAACGCACAAAAATCTGGAGTTAAAATAAGTTTAAAAAACTGAAATCCCTTTGTAATAGATGAGTTTTCGTGCGAAACACTGATACTTTGAAAGAGATTGTCCATTTTGTACACTAAATGCATCCAGTTTTAGCTGTAACACTCTCAACGTTTTAGCACATGCTAAGTGGGTGAAATTATGATACCATGCCAGCTTTCAATCTTTTCAGAGTTATTTGTAGTGCTTTTCAACTTCAGGGTCATTTAGCACAAAAATCATTAAATGCATGAAAAATAGTAAATGAAGTCAGAAAAGGGTTGAAAGTTGATGTGGCTTTGAATGGTGCATATTGAACGCACAAAAAGTCTGGAGCTAAAATAAGTAACAAAATATGAAATCCCCTTGTAATAGATGAGTTTTCGTCCAAAACCCTGATACTTTGATAGAGATTGTCAAGTTTGTACACGAAGTGCATCCAGTTTTTGCCGTAACCCTCTCAACTTTTTAGCACATGCGATGTGGGTGAAATTATGATACCATGTCAAGTTTCAACCTCTTCAGAGTTCATTCGTAGTGCTTTTGAATTTCAAGGTGATCTAGCTCAAAAAATCATTAAATGCATGAAAAATAGCAAATGAAGTATGGAAATGGTTGAAATATGATGATGTGGCTTTGAATGGTGCATATTGACGCACAAAAAGTCAGGAGTTAAAATAAGTTTGAAACACTAATACTTTGAAAGAGATTGTCCATTTTGTACACTAAGTGCATCTAGTTTTTGCCGTAACCCTCTCAACTTTTTAGCACATGCGATGTGGGTGAAATTATGATGCCATGTCAAGTTTCAACCTCTTCCGAGTTTATTCGTAGTGCTTTTCAATTTCAAGGTGATCTAGCTCAAAAAATCATTAAATGCATGAAAAAATAGCAAATGAAGTCTGGAAAGGGTTGAAAATTGATGATGTGGCTTTGGATTGTGCATATTGAATGCACAAATAGTCTGGCGTTAAATTAAGTTAAAAAAATCCCCCCCCCCCCCCCCCCCCCCCCCCCCCCCCCCCCCCCCCCCCCCCCCCCCCCCCCCCCCCCCCCCCCCCCCCCCCCCCCCCCCCCCCCCCCCCCCCCCCCCCCCCCCCCCCCCCCCCCCCCCCCCCCCCCCCCCCCCCCCCCCCCCCCCCCCCCCCCCCCCCCCCCCCCCCCCCCCCCCCCCCCCCCCCCCCCCCCCCCCCCCCCCCCCCCCCCCCCCCCCCCCCCCCCCCCCCCCCCCCCCCCCCCCCCCCCCCCCCCCCCCCCCCCCCCCCCCCCCCCCCCCCCCCCCCCCCCCCCCCCCCCCCCCCCCCCCCCCCCCCCCCCCCCCCCCCCCCCCCCCCCCCCCCCCCCCCCCCCCCCCCCCCCCCCCCCCCCCCCCCCCCCCCCCCCCCCCCCCCCCCCCCCCCCCCCCCCCCCCCCCCCCCCCCCCCCCCCCCCCCCCCCCCCCCCCCCCCCCCCCCCCCCCCCCCCCCCCCCCCCCCCCCCCCCCCCCCCCCCCCCCCCCCCCCCCCCCCCCCCCCCCCCCCCCCCCCCCCCCCCCCCCCCCCCCCCCCCCCCCCCCCCCCCCCCCCCCCCCCCCCCCCCCCCCCCCCCCCCCCCCCCCCCCCCCCCCCCCCCCCCCCCCCCCCCCCCCCCCCCCCCCCCCCCCCCCCCCCCCCCCCCCCCCCCCCCCCCCCCCCCCCCCCCCCCCCCCCCCCCCCCCCCCCCCCCCCCCCCCCCCCCCCCCCCCCCCCCCCCCCCCCCCCCCCCCCCCCCCCCCCCCCCCCCCCCCCCCCCCCCCCCCCCCCCCCCCCCCCCCCCCCCCCCCCCCCCCCCCCCCCCCCCCCCCCCCCCCCCCCCCCCCCCCCCCCCCCCCCCCCCCCCCCCCCCCCCCCCCCCCCCCCCCCCCCCCCCCCCCCCCCCCCCCCCCCCCCCCCCCCCCCCCCCCCCCCCCCCCCCCCCCCCCCCCCCCCCCCCCCCCCCCCCCCCCCCCCCCCCCCCCCCCCCCCCCCCCCCCCCCCCCCCCCCCCCCCCCCCCCCCCCCCCCCCCCCCCCCCCCCCCCCCCCCCCCCCCCCCCCCCCCCCCCCCCCCCCCCCCCCCCCCCCCCCCCCCCCCCCCCCCCCCCCCCCCCCCCCCCCCCCCCCCCCCCCCCCCCCCCCCCCCCCCCCCCCCCCCCCCCCCCCCCCCCCCCCCCCCCCCCCCCCCCCCCCCCCCCCCCCCCCCCCCCCCCCCCCCCCCCCCCCCCCCCCCCCCCCCCCCCCCCCCCCCCCCCCCCCCCCCCCCCCCCCCCCCCCCCCCCCCCCCCCCCCCCCCCCCCCCCCCCCCCCCCCCCCCCCCCCCCCCCCCCCCCCCCCCCCCCCCCCCCCCCCCCCCCCCCCCCCCCCCCCCCCCCCCCCCCCCCCCCCCCCCCCCCCCCCCCCCCCCCCCCCCCCCCCCCCCCCCCCCCCCCCCCCCCCCCCCCCCCCCCCCCCCCCCCCCCCCCCCCCCCCCCCCCCCCCCCCCCCCCCCCCCCCCCCCCCCCCCCCCCCCCCCCCCCCCCCCCCCCCCCCCCCCCCCCCCCCCCCCCCCCCCCCCCCCCCCCCCCCCCCCCCCCCCCCCCCCCCCCCCCCCCCCCCCCCCCCCCCCCCCCCCCCCCCCCCCCCCCCCCCCCCCCCCCCCCCCCCCCCCCCCCCCCCCCCCCCCCCCCCCCCCCCCCCCCCCCCCCCCCCCCCCCCCCCCCCCCCCCCCCCCCCCCCCCCCCCCCCCCCCCCCCCCCCCCCCCCCCCCCCCCCCCCCCCCCCCCCCCCCCCCCCCCCCCCCCCCCCCCCCCCCCCCCCCCCCCCCCCCCCCCCCCCCCCCCCCCCCCCCCCCCCCCCCCCCCCCCCCCCCCCCCCCCCCCCCCCCCCCCCCCCCCCCCCCCCCCCCCCCCCCCCCCCCCCCCCCCCCCCCCCCCCCCCCCCCCCCCCCCCCCCCCCCCCCCCCCCCCCCCCCCCCCCCCCCCCCCCCCCCCCCCCCCCCCCCCCCCCCCCCCCCCCCCCCCCCCCCCCCCCCCCCCCCCCCCCCCCCCCCCCCCCCCCCCCCCCCCCCCCCCCCCCCCCCCCCCCCCCCCCCCCCCCCCCCCCCCCCCCCCCCCCCCCCCCCCCCCCCCCCCCCCCCCCCCCCCCCCCCCCCCCCCCCCCCCCCCCCCCCCCCCCCCCCCCCCCCCCCCCCCCCCCCCCCCCCCCCCCCCCCCCCCCCCCCCCCCCCCCCCCCCCCCCCCCCCCCCCCCCCCCCCCCCCCCCCCCCCCCCCCCCCCCCCCCCCCCCCCCCCCCCCCCCCCCCCCCCCCCCCCCCCCCCCCCCCCCCCCCCCCCCCCCCCCCCCCCCCCCCCCCCCCCCCCCCCCCCCCCCCCCCCCCCCCCCCCCCCCCCCCCCCCCCCCCCCCCCCCCCCCCCCCCCCCCCCCCCCCCCCCCCCCCCCCCCCCCCCCCCCCCCCCCCCCCCCCCCCCCCCCCCCCCCCCCCCCCCCCCCCCCCCCCCCCCCCCCCCCCCCCCCCCCCCCCCCCCCCCCCCCCCCCCCCCCCCCCCCCCCCCCCCCCCCCCCCCCCCCCCCCCCCCCCCCCCCCCCCCCCCCCCCCCCCCCCCCCCCCCCCCCCCCCCCCCCCCCCCCCCCCCCCCCCCCCCCCCCCCCCCCCCCCCCCCCCCCCCCCCCCCCCCCCCCCCCCCCCCCCCCCCCCCCCCCCCCCCCCCCCCCCCCCCCCCCCCCCCCCCCCCCCCCCCCCCCCCCCCCCCCCCCCCCCCCCCCCCCCCCCCCCCCCCCCCCCCCCCCCCCCCCCCCCCCCCCCCCCCCCCCCCCCCCCCCCCCCCCCCCCCCCCCCCCCCCCCCCCCCCCCCCCCCCCCCCCCCCCCCCCCCCCCCCCCCCCCCCCCCCCCCCCCCCCCCCCCCCCCCCCCCCCCCCCCCCCCCCCCCCCCCCCCCCCCCCCCCCCCCCCCCCCCCCCCCCCCCCCCCCCCCCCCCCCCCCCCCCCCCCCCCCCCCCCCCCCCCCCCCCCCCCCCCCCCCCCCCCCCCCCCCCCCCCCCCCCCCCCCCCCCCCCCCCCCCCCCCCCCCCCCCCCCCCCCCCCCCCCCCCCCCCCCCCCCCCCCCCCCCCCCCCCCCCCCCCCCCCCCCCCCCCCCCCCCCCCCCCCCCCCCCCCCCCCCCCCCCCCCCCCCCCCCCCCCCCCCCCCCCCCCCCCCCCCCCCCCCCCCCCCCCCCCCCCCCCCCCCCCCCCCCCCCCCCCCCCCCCCCCCCCCCCCCCCCCCCCCCCCCCCCCCCCCCCCCCCCCCCCCCCCCCCCCCCCCCCCCCCCCCCCGCACGAAAACTCATCTATTACAAAGGGATTTCAGTTTTTTAACTTATTTTAACACCAGATTTTTGTGCGTTTAATATGCACCATTCAAAGCCATATCCCCAATTTTCAACCCTTTTCTGACTTCATTTGCTATTTTTCATGCATTTAATGACTTTTTAGCTAAATGACCCTAAAATTGAAAAGCACTACAAATGAACTCTGAAATGGTTGAAACTTGGCATGGTATCATAATTTCAGCCACATAGCATGTGCTAAAAACTTGATAGGGTTACGAAAAAAACTGGATGCACTTTGTGTACAAACTGGACAATCTCTTTCAAAGTATTAGGGTTTCAGACGAAAACTCGTGTATAACAAAGGGATTTCATTTTTTAACTTATGTTAACTCCAGACCTATTATGCGTTTAATATGCACCATTAAAAGCCACATCATCATATTTCAACCCTTTTCTGAATTCATTTCCTTTTTTCTTGGATTTAATGATTGTTTTGAGCTAAATGACCCTGAAATTGAAAAGCACTACAAATGAGCTATGAAAAGGTTGAAACTTGGCACGGTATCATAATTTCACCCACATAGCATGTGCTAAATAGTTGAGAGGGTTACGGAATAATCTCGATGCACTTCGTGTACAAACTGGACAATCTCTTTCAAAGTATCACAGTTTCAGACGAAAACTCATCTATTACAAATGTATTTCATTTTTTAACTTATTTTAAGTCCAGACTTTTTGTGCGTTCAATATGCAACATTTAAAGCCACATCATCAATTTTCAACCCTTTTCTGACTTCATTTGCTATATTTCATGCAATTAATGATTTTTTTAGCTAAATGTCCCTGAAATTGAAAAGCACTAAAAATGAATTCTGAAAAGGTTGAAACTTGGAATGATATCATAATTTCAGCCACATAGCATGTGCTAAAAACTTGATAGGGTTACAAAAAAATTCAATGCACTTCCTGTACAAACTGGACAATCTCTTTCAAAGTATAAGGGTTTTGGACGAAAACTCATCTAGTACAGAGGGATTTCATTTTTAACTTATTTTAACTCCAGGCCTATTATGTGTTTAATATGCACCATTCAAAGCCACATCATCATATTTCATCCCTTTTCTGAATTCATTTCCTTTTTTCATGAATTTAATGATTGTTTTGAGCTAAATGACCCTGAAATTGAAAAGCACTACAAATGAATTCTGAAAAGGTTGAAACTTGGCATGGTATCATAATTTCAACCACATAGCATGTGCTAAAAACTTGATAGGGTTACGAAAAAAACTGGATGCACTTTGTGTACAAACTGGACAATCTCTTTCAGAGTATTACGGTTTCGGACGAAAACTCATGTATAACAAAGGGATTTCATTTTTCAACTTATTTTAACTCCAGACCTATTATGCGTTTAATATGCACCATTCAAAGCCACATCATCATATTTCAACCCTTTTCTGAATTCGTTTCCTTTTTTCATGGATTTAACTCCTGACTTTTTGTGTGTTCAATATGCACCATTCAAAGCCACATCATCATATTTCAACCCTTTTCTGAATTCAGTTCCTTTTTTCATGGATTTAATGATTGTTTTGACCTAAATGACCCTAAAATTGAAAAGCACTACAAATGAGCTATGAAAAGGTTGAAACTTAGCATGGTATCATAATTTCACCCACATAGCATGTGCTAAATAGTTGAGAGGGTTACGGAAAAATCTAGATGCACTTCGTGTACAAACTAGACAATCTCTTTCAAAGTATCACGGTTTCAGACGAAAACTCATCTATTACAAAGGGATTTCATTTTTTAACTTATTTTAACTCCAGACTTTTTGTGCGTTCAATATGCACCATTCAAAGCCACATCATCAATTTTCAACCCTTTTCTGACTTCATTTGCTATATTTCATGCATTTAATGATTTTTTAGCTAAATGACCCTAAAATTGAAAAGCACTACAAATGAAGTCTGAAAAGGTTGAAACTTGGCATGATATCATAATTTCAGCCACATAGCATGTGCTAAAAACTTGATATGGTTACAACAAAACTGGATGCACTTCCTGTTCAAACAGGACAATCTCTTTCAAAGTATAAGGGTTTTGGACGAAAACTCATCAAATACAAAGGGATTTCATTTTTTTAACTTATTTTAACTCCAGACCTATTATGTGTTTAATATGCACCATTCAAAGCGACATCATCATATTTCAACCCTTTTTTGAATTTATTTCCTTTTTTCATGGATTTAATGATTGTTTTGAGCTAAATGACCCTGAAATTGAAAAGCACTACAAATGAGCTCCGAAAAGGTTGAAACTTGGCATGGTATAATAATTTCAACCACATAGCATGTGCTAAAAAGTTGAGAGGGTTACGGAAAAATCTGGATGCACTTCGTGTATAAACTCGACAATCTCTTTCAAAGTATAACGGTTTCGGACAAAAACTCAACTATAACAAAGGGATTTCATTTTTAACTTATTTTAACTCCTGACTTTTCGTGCGTTCAATATGCAGCATTCAAAGCCACATCATCATATTTCATCCCTTTTCTGAATTCATTTCCTTTTTTCATGGATTGAACTCCTGACTTTTTGTGCGTTCAATATGCACCATTCAAAGCCACATCATCATATTTTAACCCTTTTCTGAATTCCCCCCCCCCCCCCCCCCCCCCCCCCCCCCCCCCCCCCCCCCCCCCCCCCCCCCCCCCCCCCCCCCCCCCCCCCCCCCCCCCCCCCCCCCCCCCCCCCCCCCCCCCCCCCCCCCCCCCCCCCCCCCCCCCCCCCCCCCCCCCCCCCCCCCCCCCCCCCCCCCCCCCCCCCCCCCCCCCCCCCCCCCCCCCCCCCCCCCCCCCCCCCCCCCCCCCCCCCCCCCCCCCCCCCCCCCCCCCCCCCCCCCCCCCCCCCCCCCCCCCCCCCCCCCCCCCCCCCCCCCCCCCCCCCCCCCCCCCCCCCCCCCCCCCCCCCCCCCCCCCCCCCCCCCCCCCCCCCCCCCCCCCCCCCCCCCCCCCCCCCCCCCCCCCCCCCCCCCCCCCCCCCCCCCCCCCCCCCCCCCCCCCCCCCCCCGATTGTTTTGAGCTAAATGACCCAAAAATTGAAAAGCACTACAAATGAGCTCTGAAAAGGTTGAAACTTGGCATGGTATCATAATTTCACCCACATAGCATGTGCTAAAAAGTTGAGAGGGTTACGGCAAAAACTAGATGCACTTCATGTATAAACTGGACAATCTCTTTCAAAGTATCACGGTTTCGAACGTAAACTCATCTATTAAAAAGGGATTTCATTTCTTTAATCAATTTTAACTCCACACTTTTTGTGCATTCAATATGCGCCATTCAAAGCCACATCATCAATTTTCAACCTTTTCTGATTTTATTTCCTATTTTTCTTGCATTTAATGAATTTTTGAGCTAAATGACCCCGAAATTGAAAATCACTATGAACTCTGAAAAGGTTGAAACTTGGCATGGTATCATAATTTCACCCACATAGCATGTGCTTAAGAGTTGAGAGGGTTACGACAAAACTGAATGCACTTCATGTGCAAACTTGACAATCTCTTTCCCAATATCGGGGTTTCAGACGAAAACTCATCTATTACAAAGGGATTTTTTTAACTTAATTTAACGCCAGACTATTTGTGCATTCAATATGCACAATTCAAAGCAACTTCATCATTTTTCAACCCTTTCCAGTCTTCATTTGCTATTTTTCAAGCATTTAATGATTTTTTGAGCTAGATCACCTTGAAATTGAAAAGCACTACGAATGAACTCTGAAGAGGTTGAAACTTGACATGGTATCATAATTTCACCCACATCGCATGTGCTAAAAAGTTGAGAGGGTTACGGCAAAAACTGGATGCACTTCGTGTACAAACTTGACAATCTCTATCCAAGTATCAGGGTTTTGGACGAAAACTAATCTATTACAAAGGGATTTCATATTTTGTTACTTATTTTAGCTCCAGACTTTTTGTGCGTTCAATATGCACCATTCAAAGCCACATCAACTTTCAACCCTTTTCTGACTTCATTTGCTATTTTTCATGCATTTAATGATTTTTATGCTAAATGACCCTGAAGTTGAAAAGCACTATAAATAACTCTGAAAAGGTTGAAAGCTGGCATGGTATCATAATTTCACCCACTTAGCATGTGCCAAAACGTTGAGAGCGTTACAGCTAAAACTGGATACATTTAGTGTACAAAATGGACAATCCCTTTCAAAGTATCAGTGTTTCGCACGAAAACTCATCTATTACAAAGGGATTTCAGTTTTTTTAACTTATTTTAACTCCAGATTTTTGTGCGTTTAATATGCACCATTCAAAGCCATATCCCCAATTTTCAACCCTTTTCTGACTTCATTTGCTATTTTTCATGCATTTAATGATTTTTTAGCTAAATGAGCCTGAAATTGAAAAGCACTACAAATGAACTCTGAAAAGGTTGAAACTTGGCATGGTATCATAATTTCAGCCACATAGCATGTGCTAAAAACTTGATAGGGTTACGAAAAAAACTGGATGCACTTTGTGTACAAACTGGACAATCTCTTTCAAAGTATAGGGTTTCGGACGAAAACTCATGTATAACAAAGGGATTTCATTTTTTAACTTATTTTAACTCCAGACCTATTATGCGTTTAATATGCACCTTTCAAAGCCACATCATCATATTTCAACCCTTTTCTGAATTCATTTCCTTTTTTCATGGATTTAATTATTGTTTTGAGCTAAATGTCCCTGAAATTGAAAAGCACTACAAATGAGCTCTAAAAAGGTTGAAACTTGGCATGGTATCATAATTTCACCTACATAGCATGTGCAAAAAAGTTGAGAGGGTTACGGAAAAATCTGGATGCACTTCGTGTATAAACTGGACAATCTCTTTCAAAGTATAACGGTTTCGGACAAAAACTCATCTATAACAAAGCGATTTCATTTTTAACTTATTTTAACTCCTGACTTTTTGTGCGTTCAATATGCACCATTCAAAGCCACATCATTATATTTCAACCCTTTTCTGAATTCATTTCCTTTTTTCATGGATTTAACTCCTGACTTTTTGTGCGTTCAATACGCACGATTCAAAGCCACATCATCATATTTCAACCCTTTTCTGAATTCAGTTCCTTTTTTCATGGATTTAATGATTGTTTTGAGCTAAATGACCGTGAAATTGAAAAGCACTACAAATGAGCTATGAAAAGGTTGAAACTTGGCATGGTATCATAATTTCACCCACATAGCATGTGCTAAATAGTTGAGAGGGTTACGAAAAAATCTGGATGCACTTCGTGTACAAACTAGACAATCTCTTTCAAAGTATCACAGTTTCAGACGAAAACTCATCTATTACAAAGGGATTTCATTTTTTAAGTTATTTTAACTCCAGACTTTTTTTTGTTCAATATGCACCATTCAAAGCCACATCATCAATTTTCAACCCTTTTCTGACTTCATTTGCTATATTTCATGCATTTAATGATTTTTTTAGCTAAATGACCCTGAAATTGAAAAGCACTACAAATGAAGTCAGAAAAGGTTGAAACTTGGCATGATATCATAATTTCAGCCACATAGCATGTGCTAAAAACTTGATACGGTTAAAAAAACTGGATGCACTTCCTGTTCAAACTGGACAATCTCTTTCAAAGTATAAGGGTTTTGGACGAAAACTCATCTAATACAAAGGGATTTCATTTTTCAACTTATTTTAACTCCAGACCTATTATGCATTTAATATGCACCATTCAAAGCGACATCATCATATTTCAACCCTTTTCTGAATTCATTTCTATTTTCATGGATTTAATGATTGTTTTGAGCTAAATGACCCTGAAATTGAAAAGCACTACAAATGAGCTCCGAAAAGGTTGAAACTTGGCATGGTATAATAATTTCACCCACATCGCATGTGCTAAAAAGTTGAGAGGGTTACGGCAAAAACTGGATGCACTTCGTGTACAAACTTGACAATCTCTATAAAAGTATCAGGGTTTTGGACGAAAACTCATCTATTACAAAGGTATTTCATATTTTGTTACTTATTTTAGCTCCAGACTTTTTGTGCGTTCAATATGCACCATTCAAAGCCACATCAACTTTCAACCCTTTTCTGACTTCATTTGCTATTTTTCATGCATTTAATGATTTTTATGCTAAATGACCCTGAAGTTGAAAAGCACTACAAATAACTCTGAAAAGATTGAAAGCTAGCATGGTATCATAATTTCACCCACTTAGCATGTGCTAAAATGTTGAGAGCGTTCCCCCCCCCCCCCCCCCCCCCCCCCCCCCCCCCCCCCCCCCCCCCCCCCCCCCCCCCCCCCCCCCCCCCCCCCCCCCCCCCCCCCCCCCCCCCCCCCCCCCCCCCCCCCCCCCCCCCCCCCCCCCCCCCCCCCCCCCCCCCCCCCCCCCCCCCCCCCCCCCCCCCCCCCCCCCCCCCCCCCCCCCCCCCCCCCCCCCCCCCCCCCCCCCCCCCCCCCCCCCCCCCCCCCCCCCCCCCCCCCCCCCCCCCCCCCCCCCCCCCCCCCCCCCCCCCCCCCCCCCCCCCCCCCCCCCCCCCCCCCCCCCCCCCCCCCCCCCCCCCCCCCCCCCCCCCCCCCCCCCCCCCCCCCCCCCCCCCCCCCCCCCCCCCCCCCCCCCCCCCCCCCCCCCCCCCCCCCCCCCCCCCCCCCCCCCCCCCCCCCCCCCCCCCCCCCCCCCCCCCCCCCCCCCCCCCCCCCCCCCCCCCCCCCCCCCCCCCCCCCCCCCCCCCCCCCCCCCCCCCCCCCCCCCCCCCCCCCCCCCCCCCCCCCCCCCCCCCCCCCCCCCCCCCCCCCCCCCCCCCCCCCCCCCCCCCCCCCCCCCCCCCCCCCCCCCCCCCCCCCCCCCCCCCCCCCCCCCCCCCCCCCCCCCCCCCCCCCCCCCCCCCCCCCCCCCCCCCCCCCCCCCCCCCCCCCCCCCCCCCCCCCCCCCCCCCCCCCCCCCCCCCCCCCCCCCCCCCCCCCCCCCCCCCCCCCCCCCCCCCCCCCCCCCCCCCCCCCCCCCCCCCCCCCCCCCCCCCCCCCCCCCCCCCCCCCCCCCCCCCCCCCCCCCCCCCCCCCCCCCCCCCCCCCCCCCCCCCCCCCCCCCCCCCCCCCCCCCCCCCCCCCCCCCCCCCCCCCCCCCCCCCCCCCCCCCCCCCCCCCCCCCCCCCCCCCCCCCCCCCCCCCCCCCCCCCCCCCCCCCCCCCCCCCCCCCCCCCCCCCCCCCCCCCCCCCCCCCCCCCCCCCCCCCCCCCCCCCCCCCCCCCCCCCCCCCCCCCCCCCCCCCCCCCCCCCCCCCCCCCCCCCCCCCCCCCCCCCCCCCCCCCCCCCCCCCCCCCCCCCCCCCCCCCCCCCCCCCCCCCCCCCCCCCCCCCCCCCCCCCCCCCCCCCCCCCCCCCCCCCCCCCCCCCCCCCCCCCCCCCCCCCCCCCCCCCCCCCCCCCCCCCCCCCCCCCCCCCCCCCCCCCCCCCCCCCCCCCCCCCCCCCCCCCCCCCCCCCCCCCCCCCCCCCCCCCCCCCCCCCCCCCCCCCCCCCCCCCCCCCCCCCCCCCCCCCCCCCCCCCCCCCCCCCCCCCCCCCCCCCCCCCCCCCCCCCCCCCCCCCCCCCCCCCCCCCCCCCCCCCCCCCCCCCCCCCCCCCCCCCCCCCCCCCCCCCCCCCCCCCCCCCCCCCCCCCCCCCCCCCCCCCCCCCCCCCCCCCCCCCCCCCCCCCCCCCCCCCCCCCCCCCCCCCCCCCCCCCCCCCCCCCCCCCCCCCCCCCCCCCCCCCCCCCCCCCCCCCCCCCCCCCCCCCCCCCCCCCCCCCCCCCCCCCCCCCCCCCCCCCCCCCCCCCCCCCCCCCCCCCCCCCCCCCCCCCCCCCCCCCCCCCCCCCCCCCCCCCCCCCCCCCCCCCCCCCCCCCCCCCCCCCCCCCCCCCCCCCCCCCCCCCCCCCCCCCCCCCCCCCCCCCCCCCCCCCCCCCCCCCCCCCCCCCCCCCCCCCCCCCCCCCCCCCCCCCCCCCCCCCCCCCCCCCCCCCCCCCCCCCCCCCCCCCCCCCCCCCCCCCCCCCCCCCCCCCCCCCCCCCCCCCCCCCCCCCCCCCCCCCCCCCCCCCCCCCCCCCCCCCCCCCCCCCCCCCCCCCCCCCCCCCCCCCCCCCCCCCCCCCCCCCCCCCCCCCCCCCCCCCCCCCCCCCCCCCCCCCCCCCCCCCCCCCCCCCCCCCCCCCCCCCCCCCCCCCCCCCCCCCCCCCCCCCCCCCCCCCCCCCCCCCCCCCCCCCCCCCCCCCCCCCCCCCCCCCCCCCCCCCCCCCCCCCCCCCCCCCCCCCCCCCCCCCCCCCCCCCCCCCCCCCCCCCCCCCCCCCCCCCCCCCCCCCCCCCCCCCCCCCCCCCCCCCCCCCCCCCCCCCCCCCCCCCCCCCCCCCCCCCCCCCCCCCCCCCCCCCCCCCCCCCCCCCCCCCCCCCCCCCCCCCCCCCCCCCCCCCCCCCCCCCCCCCCCCCCCCCCCCCCCCCCCCCCCCCCCCCCCCCCCCCCCCCCCCCCCCCCCCCCCCCCCCCCCCCCCCCCCCCCCCCCCCCCCCCCCCCCCCCCCCCCCCCCCCCCCCCCCCCCCCCCCCCCCCCCCCCCCCCCCCCCCCCCCCCCCCCCCCCCCCCCCCCCCCCCCCCCCCCCCCCCCCCCCCCCCCCCCCCCCCCCCCCCCCCCCCCCCCCCCCCCCCCCCCCCCCCCCCCCCCCCCCCCCCCCCCCCCCCCCCCCCCCCCCCCCCCCCCCCCCCCCCCCCCCCCCCCCCCCCCCCCCCCCCCCCCCCCCCCCCCCCCCCCCCCCCCCCCCCCCCCCCCCCCCCCCCCCCCCCCCCCCCCCCCCCCCCCCCCCCCCCCCCCCCCCCCCCCCCCCCCCCCCCCCCCCCCCCCCCCCCCCCCCCCCCCCCCCCCCCCCCCCCCCCCCCCCCCCCCCCCCCCCCCCCCCCCCCCCCCCCCCCCCCCCCCCCCCCCCCCCCCCCCCCCCCCCCCCCCCCCCCCCCCCCCCCCCCCCCCCCCCCCCCCCCCCCCCCCCCCCCCCCCCCCCCCCCCCCCCCCCCCCCCCCCCCCCCCCCCCCCCCCCCCCCCCCCCCCCCCCCCCCCCCCCCCCCCCCCCCCCCCCCCCCCCCCCCCCCCCCCCCCCCCCCCCCCCCCCCCCCCCCCCCCCCCCCCCCCCCCCCCCCCCCCCCCCCCCCCCCCCCCCCCCCCCCCCCCCCCCCCCCCCCCCCCCCCCCCCCCCCCCCCCCCCCCCCCCCCCCCCCCCCCCCCCCCCCCCCCCCCCCCCCCCCCCCCCCCCCCCCCCCCCCCCCCCCCCCCCCCCCCCCCCCCCCCCCCCCCCCCCCCCCCCCCCCCCCCCCCCCCCCCCCCCCCCCCCCCCCCCCCCCCCCCCCCCCCCCCCCCCCCCCCCCCCCCCCCCCCCCCCCCCCCCCCCCCCCCCCCCCCCCCCCCCCCCCCCCCCCCCCCCCCCCCCCCCCCCCCCCCCCCCCCCCCCCCCCCCCCCCCCCCCCCCCCCCCCCCCCCCCCCCCCCCCCCCCCCCCCCCCCCCCCCCCCCCCCCCCCCCCCCCCCCCCCCCCCCCCCCCCCCCCCCCCCCCCCCCCCCCCCCCCCCCCCCCCCCCCCCCCCCCCCCCCCCCCCCCCCCCCCCCCCCCCCCCCCCCCCCCCCCCCCCCCCCCCCCCCCCCCCCCCCCCCCCCCCCCCCCCCCCCCCCCCCCCCCCCCCCCCCCCCCCCCCCCCCCCCCCCCCCCCCCCCCCCCCCCCCCCCCCCCCCCCCCCCCCCCCCCCCCCCCCCCCCCCCCCCCCCCCCCCCCCCCCCCCCCCCCCCCCCCCCCCCCCCCCCCCCCCCCCCCCCCCCCCCCCCCCCCCCCCCCCCCCCCCCCCCCCCCCCCCCCCCCCCCCCCCCCCCCCCCCCCCCCCCCCCCCCCCCCCCCCCCCCCCCCCCCCCCCCCCCCCCCCCCCCCCCCCCCCCCCCCCCCCCCCCCCCCCCCCCCAAGTTTAAAAAAATGAAGTGCCCGTGTAACAGATGAGTTCTCGTCCGAAACCCTGATACTCCGAAAGAGATTGTCCAATTTGTGCACGAAGTGCGTCCAGTTTTTGCCGTGACCCTCTCTACTCTTTTGCACATGCTATGCGCGTGAAATGATGATACCATGCCAAGTTTCAACATTTTCAGAGTTCATTTTGTAGTGATTTTCAATTTCACGGTCATTTAGCTCTCTAAACAAATCGGTAAATGACTGAAAAATAGCAAATGATGTCAGAAAGTGTTGAAAATTGATGACATCGCTTTGAATGGTGCATACGGAATGCAAAAAAAGTCTAGAGTTCAAATAAGATTAAAAAAATGAAGTGCCCGTGTAACAGATGAGTTCTCGTCCGAAACCCTGATACCCCGAAAAGATTGTCCAGTTTGTGCATGAAGTGCGTCCAGTTTTTGCCGTGACCCTCACTACTCTTTTGCACATGCTCTGCAGGTGAAATGATGATACCGTGCCAAGTTTCAACATTTTCAGAGTTCATTTTGTAGTTATTTTCAATTTCATGGTCATTTAGCTCTCTAAACAAATCGGTAAATGACTGAAAAATAGCAAATGATGTCAGAAAGTGTTGAAAATTGATGACATCGCTTTGAATGCTGCATACTAAACGCAAAAAAAGTCTGGAGTTCAAATAAGTTTAAAAAAATGAAGTGCCCGTGTAACAGATGAGTTCTCGTCCGAAACCCTGATACTTCGAAAGAGATTGTCCAGTTTGTACACGAAGTGCGTCCAGTTTTTGCCGTGACCCTCTCTACTCATTTGGACATGCTATGCGGGTGAAATGATGATACCATGCCTAGTTTCAACATTTTCAGAGTTCATTTTGTAGTGATTTTCAATTTCACGGTCATTTAGCTCTCTAAACAAATCGGTAAATGACTGAAAAACAGCAAATGATGTCAGAAAGTGTTGAAAATTGATGACGTCGCTTTGAATGGTGCATACGGAATGCAAAAAAAGTCTGGAGTTCAAATAAGTTTAAAAAAATGGAGTGCCCGTGTAACAGATGAGTTCTCGTCCGAAACCCTGATACTCCGAAAGAGATTGTCTAGTTTGTGCACGACGTGCGTCCAGTTTTTGCCGTGACCCTCTCTACTCTTTTGCACATGCTATGCGG
>JAAAWM010010433.1:0-41330 GCA_036873465.1 Thinopyrum obtusiflorum | reverse complement strand
CCCTTTCAAAATAGGCCATTGTGGAATCCCTTCCTGCCTAAGCTATGAGGGAACGCCGCCGCTGTCGCCAGAGGACACTGGCACGGGGGAGTTGGGGTGCTCGGATGGCATGAGCCCCAGCTCATTGAAGCCGGGCATGGTGGCGACCATTTCCCCCTTGTCATCGCGGCAGTACAGCGGGGCGTAGCCTCATGTCGTCCCACATTCCCTGAAATTCCCACAAGGGCCTCGTGTGCGACTGGAGCAGCGCCAGGCGCTGCGTCAAGAACTCCTTCATGATCATTCCCCCCATCAATAGTTTGGCCTCCATATCCGAGGATATCCTCTTCAGGATGGGCCCCGCCCGCCGGGGGTCGGTGAGCTTTGCAGAGCCCCACTTCTCGAGTCGCTCGGGCAGCGCTATCGGCAGCTCCAGGTGTGGGTTGAGACCTTTGGTGTCCAGGAAGACCCAGCGATGCCGGAAGCCCTCCACCTTCTTACCGACCTTCAAGAGCACATTCCCCTTGTGGACCACGATGAAGGAAACGCAAGCAAAACACTGTGTCCGATCGTGCAGCCGAAAGCTGAAGAAATGGCGAAAGAGCGTCACGGAGGGTCTCAGGCCCACGAAGGCCTCGTAGTAGAAGGTGAAGACGGACAAGAGGAGGATGGAGTTGGGCTAGAGATGGAGAACATGGATCCTGTAGTGACTGAGGATGGTGCAGAAGAACTCCGAGAAAGGCGGGACAAGCCCCGTGAAGATGCTGTGGAGGAAGAAGAGGTAGACCGTCTGCGCCAAGGTGCTACACTCCGCGGAGCCGGCCCGGATCAAGGTCTCGCCCCATTCATTGTCTCCGCTTACTGTCTGTGGGAGCACGGGGCCAAGATGCCCCTCCTCCGTGATGGAGGATGCGTCGAGTGCTGGCGAAGGAGAGGAGGAGGTCGTGGCCTGGACCACGGGCATCGACTTCTCGGGCGCCATTCGCGGGATCACCGGTGTTGGAGAATGAGAAGGAAGGGGTGGAGTTGTGATTGGATCTGGAGAAGCTTTCGGCTGGAGGAGGGGATCAGGAGCAAGGCGAGGGTGAGCAATAATGACCCTATGGTGTGCGTCATTCTTTTGTGTCAGACTGGGCAGTTGCCGAGGCAATGTGGGAAAGTGGAGGCGTCTGGGTCCCATCATGTGCCACGCGTCGAGCCTGACCCGCAGGTGATTTGGGCCCGCGGCACTTCACCCTTACCCCTTGGCTTTGCCTTGAAGCCAGTTTGAGCATGCCTTGGGCTCGGGGGCTACTGTCAGCATTCTGGGATCGGGGGTACCCAGATCTGCCTGCCTGCGGCCCAGCACGCGGGCTCATCAATGGCCTGGTACGGCCCAAGCTACAAGACCCCCAAGACAAGACCCTCGCGAGGGCCCCCGGCCTCGTGAGGAGAACGACGCCAAGACCACCAGAGGAGCGGCCTCCCCAGGCTACCTCCCGAGGAGCGGAGATCTCTATGCAAGCCTCACGCCTCATGAGGCTGCAATGACATGAGCTATGAGAACCAAAGCCAGGCGATGCCAGCAGGCGCAGAGGGGACAGTGTCCTATTCGGTGCTAAGGGAGCAAGGGCAGGGGTAGGTTCCCGAGGAAGGCCCCAAAGCTTTCCATTCTGGTGCAACAAGACCAAGGCCACGAGCTCGACAGGATAGATGTCATCGCCGAGCCCACCGCTGCGTCATGGCCAGAAGCTTTGCAGGCGAAGACCACCTTTTGTCAGGATAAGATGTACTCCTTGTCCGGGGGGGGGGGGGGGGGGGGGGGGGGGGGGGGGGGGGGGGGGGGGGGGGGGGGGGGGGGGGGGGGGGGGGGGGGGGGGGGGGGGGGGGGGGGGGGGGGGGGGGGGGGGGGGGGGGGGGGGGGGGGGGGGGGGGGGGGGGGGGGGGGGGGGGGGGGGGGGGGGGGGGGGGGGGGGGGGGGGGGGGGGGGGGGGGGGGGGGGGGGGGGGGGGGGGGGGGGGGGGGGGGGGGGGGGGGGGGGGGGGGGGGGGGGGGGGGGGGGGGGGGGGGGGGGGGGGGGGGGGAACTCGACGAGGCTAGGCCGTGGGGTGGTGAGTTCGAGACTTGAGCTGGTTGGGATCTTCGTACACGCCCCTGAGTTCGAAACTTCTTGGGTCTGCGGAGCCTTGAATCCGACAGCGGTGCTCGGGGCCGGGGGGCGCGGCGGTGGCTCGTCCACTCCCCCTCCAGCCACTTCGACTCTTCTCGAGGGCCACGTTGGAGACATGGTGTTGGAATTCCTTGTTAGGCTACGCGAGCCCCAGTGCACCCGTCTTCAACTTCCTACCCCTTTTTCAAGGGTAATGGAGGTTGAACAGCCGCACGGATTGAAGCTGCACATGAGAGGATACTGTAATGACAACATGCGGGTGGACGTTGAGTTCCCCGCACCTCATGTCATGCTTCTCCTGCGTGGCTGGAAAACCTTTGCTTGTGCCCATAGCTTGGCGAAGGGGCACGTTCTCCATTTTAAATTAATGTAGGGTGACCTGCTCTCCATCAAGGTCTTCGGGCGTTCGGGTGCTCGCTTAGGGTGCTGCACTGAGAGCTCGACTGACAACGAAAGCTCCTCTTCAAGCGACAGCAACGAAGAGGACACTGACGGTGAAGACGATGGCGCCGAGTAGGAGGACGGTGGCTCGGAGTCTAGCTGAGTGCCAGACGCACCGTCACCATCAGATAGGAGCCAGCGGCACCATCATCTGCATCTGGCCTTCTCCCCGGCAGAGCGATTTGCCGGGGTGTTGGGTGTGGATGCCTCCGCCTCCACCAGCTGGACTTCGGCAGGCTTCCTCGTGGACTCCGGCTTCGTCTTCCCTGCCGGTGTCCCTCCTGCCACGTTCCTCTAGTCCTGGCGGTGTTGACCAGGGCATCTCCTAGCTGCTCCTTCTGTCCTTCTGGCTTCGCCTTCGCCCTCCCGATCTTGTCAGGCTATGTCCCACAGGTCCTGACGTGGTCAGGCTGGGCTTCTGCCTAGGCACCCCTTTTGCCCTCTTCACCTCCCACTATAGCTCCTAGGAGGAGAGGGACAAGAAAGGCATTACGGGGTACTTATTCTTTTTCAAATTAAAAGATGTAGGCAGCTGCCAAACTTTTAGCTTAAATTATGTAATCCTCTATCCACTTTTGTACTCCGTATGATCTGTACTTGTCTATCCGCGTATTAATGAAAAAAGGAAATGCCTACCGGGTACTTGTGCATGTATCATGTCCATGCTAAGGGATAGCCTCTCAATACTTTTAAGTAAACAAGGTTCCCCAGTGAGAGACCTTGCCGGTCCCTTCTGTTGCTGCGGGGGGGGGGGGGGGGGGGGGGGGGGGGGGGGGGGGGGGGGGGGGGGGGGGGGGGGGCCCCCGAAACGCCACTCCAACCTTCCTGACTGGAGTAAAACTTCCGAATCAAAGGATGGGAGCACGGATGTTGAGGGCGGCAAGGGTTCTCTGCGCACAAGATTATCATATAGGGACGTACTTGTGGATGGGGAGGAAAACTTATCTGTGTTAGCTGTTCTTCTTATCGCTCCGATAAGAAGGAGCTTCCGGGTACCGTTATGCTAGGCCGCTCTCACTTTTTCCCTTCGAGGAGTTTATCCGCGGCAGTGGCCTGTTGATAGTGCAGGGGAGAAAACAACAGCATATGATCCACCTTTAAATGGATTGGTTATCATAGCAAAAATCATACTTAAGAAAACATGCATGCAAGTTTAGATGCCAGCGCTTTGTTTTATTATCTTCGCATAGGGTTTGCGCCTGGCTTTGTGCAAAGGGTTACATGCCCATCGGCAAGGCTTGTACAAAAGGTGGTTGCCGGGGGCTGAGCCCGACAGCCACGCCTTACAGGTAGAATTTACGAAGATGCTCAATATTCCATGAGTTGTGCATTTGGATGCCATCTTCGGTCTCCAGATGGACTGCACCAGGTCTAGTGACTTGTACTACCCGGTAAGGGCCTTCCCACTTCAGCGTCAACTTGTTGGTACCCTTGGCGGACTGAACACGCCTAAGGCCAAGGTCACCTTCCTCAAGGCTCCGGGCGTGAACCCTGTGGCTGTGATAGCGGCGCAGGGCTTGCTGGTAGCATGAAGCACGCACAGCAGCCCGGAGACGATCTTCCTCGAGGAGCATGGCATCGTTATGCCATAGCTGCTCTTGCACTACCTGGTCGTAGGCAAGTACTCGAGGTGACCCGTATATGAGTTCTGTGGGGAGCACTGCTTCTGCCCCATACACTAGGGAGAAGGGAGTCTGGCCAGTAGCTCGATTTGGTGTCGTCCTGAGGGACCAAAGAACCACCGGCAGCTCATCAATCTAGTGTTTGCCGCATTTCTGCAACTTATCAAAGGTTCTCGTCTTGAGCCCGTGCAACACTTCAGCATTCATCCTCTCAGCTTGTCCATTGCTCCAAGGATGGGCAACAAAGGCGAAGGAGACCTTGCTTCCAAGGCTCTAGATGTACTGCATAAAGGTGCGGCTCATGAACTGGGTGCCATTATTGGTAATCGCTCTATTGGGTACTTTGAAACGGCACCCCAATCCTTTCAAGAACTTGATAGCTGATTGTGCGGTCACCTTTCTCACTGGCTCCACCTTAGGCCACTTTGTAAACTTGTCGATTGCCAATACAAGAATTCAAAGCCCTCGGCAGCACGGGGGAAGGGGCCCAAGATATTGAGCCCCAGACCGAGAATGGCCAGTACAAAGGGATCTTCTGGAGAGCTTGAGCTGGTTGATGAATGTTCTTGGAATGGAACTGACAGGCTTCACACTTGGTGACTAGCTCGGTTGCATCTTGGAGGGCGGTGGGCCAATAGAAACCTTGCCGGAAGGCTTTTCCGACCAAGGCTCTCGATCCAATGTGAGAGCCACACACACCCTTGTGTATCTCTGCCAACAGCTTCAGCCCATCTTCCCGGCAAATGCACTTCAATTTCACACCGTTTGGACTTTTTCTGTATAGTGTGTCATCGACAAACTGGTACATATTTGACCGTCGGGCTACTTTCTCAGCTTCTTATTGCTCTTCGAGAAGCTCTCGTGTTTGAAGGAAATGGAATATGTGATGCGCCCAAGTTGGACATGTGGCTCGACAACAAGGACTAAAGGCACCTTTTCGTTTGTGGGAGTGCTAGCCTCGGCCGCAACAATTTGTGGTTCCGCGGGAGGGTGCTGCTCACCAACCGAAGTGGGGCTGTCCCCGACAGCCTCTCTACCAGCGGCTTCGGGAAGCCCTGCCAGGAGATACTTGCCGGAGTCCAACTTTCTTCTTTTTCTGGCCATCATTGAAGGGGACACTGATGGTTGAGTTAGATTGAGGACAAAAGTCCCTGGTTCCACAGGGATCTTTTGTGCGGCGCACTTTGACAAGTGATCAGCGATGTCGTTTTCCGCACGTGGTACATGCTCTGCTTGCAATCCATCAAAGCATTCTTCTAGCTTTCTCACCTCCTCCACATATGCCTCCATCAACAAACTCTGATAATCCTTATTGATTTGCCTCACCACGAGCTGTGAGTCTCCATGGATGATCAGTTTCTTGATTCCCAACTCCACCGCAATTCTGAGTCCGGCAAGGAGACCCTCATACTCAGTAGTGTTGTTGGTGGTATTCTCCCGAGGAAAGTGCATTTGAACCACATATTTGAGATGCTCTCTGGTGGGCGCGATACGCCGGCTCCGGCGCCCTGCAGTGAGAAAGCACCATCAAAATACATGATCCACTCTTGAGGCGACTCTTTGCCGGAGAGAACTGTCTCTGGTACTTCTTCATCTGGAGTGGGTGTCCATTCTGCAATGAACTCCGCCAACGCCCTACTCTGAATAGTTGAGGTTGTTTCATATTTCAAGCCAAAGCTTGACAGCTCTAATGCCCACTCAACTATCCTTCCAGTAGCTTCAGGGTTCCTCAATATGCGCTGTAGTGGGAAACGGGTGACAACTATGATCTCGTGGGCTTGGAAGTAGTGGCGCAGCTTCCTCGAGGCCATGATGAGGCTGAAGATTAGCTTTTGCACTCCAGAGTACCTTGATCTGGCCCCTGTAGTAAGGAGCTGACAAAGTAAACTGGTCGTTGTACCACTTTCTTCCTTGCCGCGGTCTTGGGATTGCCCCTGATAGCTTGCCTCGCCTTCCCCTGGTTTGTGTCATGTCCTCCCGTGGGTGTTTTGGTTCCTTCTCTGGAGGGGTCAGTTGCTGCAGCTGCTTCCTCATCCACTTCTCACTGCGCCACCAGTGCTGCACTAACCAATTGATTCATTGTTGCCAAGTATAGCAACAACGTCTCTTGTGGTTTAGGCATGACTAAGGTGGGAGCAGAGGAAAGGTCAGTTTTCAGGTCTTGCAGCGCTGCTTCTGCCTCCGGGGTCCACTTCACCGGGCTAGCTTTTTTCAAGATTTTGAAAAAAGGTAAGGCACGCTCGGAAGAGTTGGAGATGAACCTACTCAGTGCGGGAATGCATCCAGCCAAACGCCTTACGTCCTTGATAGTCTTGGGTGCTTGTATTTGCTCGATCGCTTTGATCTTGTCAGGATTTCTTTGTTGGGACACAAGGAAAGCAAGGAGCTTGCCGGATGGGACACCAAACACACACTTCTCGGGATTCAGTTTCAAATTGATCTTCCGCAAGTTTGCAAAGGTCTCTTCCAAGTCTTGAACGAGTGTTAATCTATCCTTGGTTTTGACCACGATATCATCCATATAAGCTTCCACATTTCTGTGCAGCTGAGGTTCGAAACCAATCTGTACTGCCCTTGCAAAAGTGGATCCGATGCTCTTTAACCTAAAAGGCATACGCATAAAGCAATACGTGCCACATGGAGTTTTGAACGCGGTTTCCTCTTCATCTTCCTTGGTCATGAATATCCGATGGTACCCGAAGTACGCATCCAAAAAGGAAAGCAAATCACACCCGAAAGTGGAATCAACAATTTGATCAATCCGCAACAAGGGGAAAGGGTCCTTCGGGCATGCTTTGTTCAAGTCTGTGAAATCAATGCAGAGCCTCCATTTCCCGTTTGCCTTGCGCACCACCCCTGGAATTGCTAGCCAAGTTGGATGCAGCACTCCTCTGACCAAACCAGCTGCTTCAAGTTTCTTGATCTCCTCGGCATGCTGCCGTTCTAAAGCTTGTTTTCTGACCTTCTGCTTGATGGGCCAAGCCTGAGGGAAGATAACAAGGTGGTGCTCGATTACCTCCCTGGGAACAGCGGGGATGCCAGATGGTTGCCAAGCAAACACATCGACATTCGCCCGTAGGAAGGCAATGAGCACACTTTCCTATTTGTCATCAAGGGTGGCACTGATGGTGAACGTACCGTCAGTGCCATCCTGCCTCGCTGGGACCTTTTTTATAGCAGGTGAAGCAACCTTTGGTCTCTTGCTAGTGGAACTTTCCGGCAGGTCATCAACAGGCGCGACGCACTCCGAAGAGATGCACTTCCCGGAGTCCTTGCCAGAATCCCTGCTAGCCTTCTTCCCCTTCTTTGTTTCCTTGGCGAGAGCTGTAGCCTCAGCAGCCTCAGCTGCTACGCATCTCGGTACATCTAATCCCCACATATAATTGCATCTTTCTTATCTGACGGAATGGAAATGATACCCATCAGCCCTAGCATCTTCAAGGTGTTGTAGGCATAGTGGGATGCTGCCATGAACTTTGCCAGAGCTGGGCGACCAAGAATCCCATTGTAAGGCAAAGGAAGCTCAACAACATCAAACACGACTCTCTCAGTCCGATAATTCAGTTCCCTGCCAAATGTCATAGGAAATATAACCTTCCCCTTAGGCCGGCTCCTGCCGAGGTTGATTCCTTGGAAAGTTCCCGTGGCCTTAAGCTCCTCATCGGGGATCTGCAGCTTGCCAACCACTTTAGGGGAGATCAAGTTCAACCCAGCCCCACCTTCAACTAGCATCTTTGTTACTTTGAGGTTGCGGATAGTTGGGGAAACCAACAACGGCAAACACCCAACCGTGGTAGTGTGGTCAGGGTGATCCTCTTCGTCAAAGATGATAGGCATGGAGGACCATTTAAGTGGCCTTCGGGAATCTGTAGCTGGCCCCATGGCATTGACCTCATGTGCCCACTGCTTGAGCCGGTGATGAGAGGAGTGCAAAGATGCACCCCCATCAACACACATGGCCTCGGTTGCTTTCTGGAATTCTTGCTCGCTGGTTTCTTCCTCATCCTCTTCATCACTCCCATCATCTCCTTTTTTTCTTTTCACGGCCTCTTGCAGGTTTCTCCTTTTGCTGTGGGGCCTTGCCGTGGCGGCCTCCTCTATCACCATGGCCTTTCCCGCCAGCACTCTCTTGGTCTCTCTCTCCCTGTCACGCTTCTTGTATTCAGCCTTTTGTTTCTTAACAAGTTGCTCAACTTGATGGCACTCTTGGAGATCATGACCCTTGGTACGGTGAATCTTGCAGTATGGCCCGTCAGACATCCCGGCTTTCTTTGCTGCTGTGGCCTCTCGGCAATCAGCGCACGTGGCAGCTCCCTTTGCCGGGGGCATTAGTTTTGGCCTTCTTGCCGGTACTGAGATCACCGGAGCTCTCAACGGCCAATACTATCTTCTCTTTGCATTTCCTATTGTGTCTGCGGCTTCTCCTCTTCGGGTTGGTGGCCTCGTCATCATCTTCTGAATCAATCTCGACGTAAGCCTCCTCTTCGGGGAGTCACCTTCCTTCATCAACCCGAGCGCACTTATCCGCCAAAGTATATAATTCGTTGACAGTTTTGGGCAACCGGACATTCATCTTGGCTCGCATCCTCCTGTTGCGCATGTTCGGATGGAACGCGGCAATCACAGCTGTTGGGTGTATCTCTGGGATGTTTTGGTCCACTCGACTGAACCTCTGTATATATTTTTCGCAAACTCTCCCCTTCCTTCCACGGAAGGACTTGCAAATCAATGGGCTGTCCAGGCTCTTGGTGGCTGAGGGAGTCCTGGATTAGGGGGTCCTCAGGTGTCCGGTCTATGGGCCGGAATAATGGGCCGTGAAGATAAAGCAGAAGACTAACCCCCGTGTCCGGGTAGGACTCCTATATGCATGGACGGCAAGTTTGGTGTCCGGATGTACTATTTCCTTCTTCTTCAAACCGACTCTGTACAACCCTAGGCCCCTCCGGTGTGTATATAAACCGGAGGGTTTAGTCCATAGAGGCAATCAGAATAATCATTGGCTAGACTGCTAGGGTTTAGCCATTACGATCTCAAGGTAGATCAACTCTTGTAACCTCTATACTCTTCGAATATAATCAAGCAGGACGTAGGGTTTTACCTCCTTAAAGAGGGCCCAAACCTGGGTAAACATCATGTCCCCATTGTCCCTTGTTACCATTGATCCTTAGACACACAGCTTGGGACCCCCTACCCGAGATCTACCGGTTTTGACACCGACCGTGGCCACCCATGAAGGCGCCAACAAATTCATTGCACAAGTCAGCCCATGATGAAATGGAGTTTTCCGGCAGGTGCATCAGCCACGATCTCACATTTGGCTTGAGCGCCAAAGGGAAATAGTTGGCGAACACCTTTTCATCTCTGCCCCCGGCAGCTTGAATGACAATCATGTAGATGCCCAAAAACCCTGCCGGGTTTAGCTTCCCATCATATTTCTCCAGCAATTCAGGCTTGAAGGCTCGGACTGATGCTCGGACAGATGGCCATCGGACCTGCCACAGCTCACGAGTGAAGGCAGGGCATCCAACCTCGTAAGGTAAGTACCCACCGACACTGGGCGTGGGTTCATCAATGTTTGGACCATTGTGTCTGTTAGATTAACGATGTGCCTCCCGACGACGCTCTATGGTGACGCGTGCATCTTCCTTCTGTCGGTCTTCCAGGACCCGCCACTGGTCCCGATGGGTTTGCGGGCTAGACGAGGCCATCAATGTTTCGTTGGGCTCGTTCACACGCTGAGTTTGCTGAGGCTGCCTCAGGGCTTGCTGTCATGGAGGGGACTGTACTGTTGGTGTAGCCCCCTCGACGCGGCCATCAGCCCGGGCCACCGTTGTCATTCGCGGACATCACGATGGCTCCGCATGCTGTGATTTACCGGCTTTAGCAAAGCCGATCAAGCTTTGGATAGTGGCTCTCCACTCATCCATCTTGTCAGCCGCCGGTGGGAAATTTAACAAGAGTTGGGCTAACGCCATTGCTTCCGAGGCCGTGCTTGGCATGGCTAACGAGGCAGACCGCGACGTCACTCGACTCCTGGTTGAACTAGCAGGAGCGTCACTACGATCTTGCCATCGTGAACCGATCGCCAAGGCAGTCTGGCGAGGAGTGGGCCGTGCTTGGGGATCGACAGCCCTGTTCGGTGCCCCGCCCTGCCCGTCTTGCTCTGGGCAGGGTGAGCGCCTTGCAGCCGCGCCCGTGAGGGGCGCATCTAGAGGATCGCAGCTTGCGTGTGAGCGGTCATCGCTGTTGTGACTGCGCCCGCCAGTGCGGCGGGGAGGTAGGGAAAGGACATTCCCTCCACCCACGGCTTCTGGGCCATGCTCGCTAGGACGTTGCTGATGCTGCCCACCCCCGACGTCTCCTGCTCCGACTTCAGCCATGGGGGACACAATGACGATGCCTCCTGCGCCGGTCGCATCACCCACGGTACCCGCCTCATGCGTGCGAGGGGGCCTTCGAAGTGGAGGGCTGCGCGGTCGTGCCGGATTTCTTCTTGGGTGCCATGGATGGAGAAGACGATGATGAAGATCGATGATGATGAAAATCGACGCACTGTTCACAACTTTGGGTTCACGCAAGCGATTCCCGGCGCGCCAAAGATGTCGTGGGTGGACACGATCACCTATGGGGCCACGGTCCCCTTAGTGGTTCGGCAAGAGGGAGATCACGTGGCACAAAGAGCGGAGTCCACGAGGCAGCAGGATGATGTGACTCAGGTGGTTTTTACCCAGGTTTGGGCCGCTGAGAAGCGTAAAACCCTACTCCTGCTTTGGTGGATTGGATGGAGGAACACGAAGAACACGCAGCACTCAAGCCCGACAAGGTGGCCTCGGGGAGAGCTGCTACGTGAGTACAAATGTGCAAGGGTCCGAATCCCTCTCAAGGTTGCCTTGGACCTCCTTTTATAGCCCAAGGGGTAACCACAGTGGCAAAACAGACATTATCTCATGATTAGATAGCTAACAGTTCTATCATACCTAACTCTGGCACTTGGGACAAAATGCCATAAATGCTACCTTTGGTGGCGTGCGCGGGTGCATCCCCGGCAAGCTTATATCGCCGCTTAACCATCTTCTGCTTATCGTCTTGACATGCCTCCAGACGGGTGTCAAATGGGTGTGATCCGTCTTCCCGCAAGATGCCACGTGCTTAATGAGTGCCACATAATCACCTGGGGTGCTCGACACCGCATCGATAAGTGACTAGCATCAAGGTGTGCTGGAGCGGTGGTGTCTTGGCGGTGGTTTTGGTCTTTGGCGGCCCCGGCAGGCTTGCCGAGGCAATTTGAGACTTGCCTTCGGGGCGATCTCGACCCGGCCGGGCTCTCCTGCCCGGTAAGGGAGGCCTTCCCAAAGTGATACCCTGCTGCCTTGTTCTTCTTAATGCTCTCCTTGATCTCACGAAGAGCAGCTTCTCTGGCTTGGCCTTGCATTACATGTTGGTGTTGGATGTACGATCGTTAGCACACCTGTGTATGAGTCTGGTCAACTAACGCGGATGTTTGTTGCATCAATAGTGGGTGTTAGAGATAAGAGTCGAATGGATTAGAAGGGTTAGTTATGTGTGCGTGAGAGAGATATATATATAGAGAGGGTGCATGTAGAGAGAAACAACTATATATATATAGTGTGTGTGTGTGTGTGCGTGATAGGAGGCAAGAGTGCAGGCGAGAAGGAAGGTTGATGGAGAAATAAAGAAATAGAGAGATAGAGATACTAGCTAGAGGGAGATCGGCTAGTGCGTTTGTTGGAGATAATAGTCGAGTGGATCAGAAGAGTGAGTTATGTGTGTGTGTGTATGAGAGAGAGAGAGAGACATTTCACAAGGAGAGTCATAGCTAGAGAGACATAGGGAATGTGAGATATCCCTAGGGAGAGAGGGTGTGTGTGAGCAGCATATAGGGGAATGATGGAGAGAAATGAGACCATGGGAGACAGAGTTTGTGTTTGAGTGTGAGATATATAATTAAGAGGGAGAGTCGTATCTATTCATAAATAGGGAGCGCAAGACATCTCTAGAGTGAGAGGGTGTGTGTGAGCGGCATACAGAGGAATAGCAGAGAGAAATGAGACCCCGGAAGACAAAGTTTGTGTTTGTGTGAGAGAAAGAGATTTCACAGGGAGAATCATAGTTAGAGAGACATAGCAGGGAGCGAGATATACTCAGACAGAGATAGAGTGGAGGTCGAGGGAGAGAGTACTGTTAGAGTGTTACGAAGAAAAAAGACTGCTATCAACATACAAGTAGCACAAGACATACCTGAGTTATGGTGAAAGCGTATGGGTCTAGATAGATATATAAGGGCATGAGTGATAGCTATATGAGATGAAATATCTGGATTAAAGGGGATTCAAATATTTAAATTAGAGATCAGGACATCAATAATATCATAACGAAAATTGGGCTATCAAACGTGCATTTTCATTTGAATTTGGGGACATATATAATGTTATTTAGTTTATCAATATTAGTGATTCATAGATTTTTTTTAATTAGAGACAATGCATGGCTTATGAAATTCATGTCTAATGGGACTACACTATATGTTGCGTGTGTCAAGCACATTATACATGTTTGAGAAGTAAAAAAAAAACCACATCAAACACTCATTAACTGGAGCTAGTTAGCGAGGAATGCATACATTGGATTTCAACATAAAGTGGTTTCAAATATTTGAATTCAAATTAAGATGGATTCAGCCTTATGAATACGAGATCGTGGTATTTGTAAACTATATTTATGTATAAAGGGTGTTGTGCTTTTGAAAGTATATATAAAGAAATGATGTAGTATATAGAATTTTATTCGAATAGAAAATGGATCCTGCCCGAAAAAAGAATACAAAATGGATTCGAATTGAGTTGGCATAGTAAACATGCAAGTTTTTCTCAAAAAATTTGAATGAAGCGGTGAAACACGCAGTCCCTGCTCGGCCGTAACCGCCCAAAACCAAAATCTGGGAGATGGAAATTACTGTCTATCCCTTACATCCAAAACCTGTTGGCTCAATTTCAATAGGTCTTGATACGGGCAGGTTTGCAATTTCAGTCAAATGTGACTTAACCGCCTCTCACCCGGATTCATACACGGTGGGCGCCAAAACACAGTGTCTCCTTGGCCGAAATCGCCTCTCACCCCGATTCATACACGATGGGCGCGAAAACAAACTCTCCTCGGCCAAAATCTCCCTCGGCAAATATTCGGTGTATGCGAGATTACCGTCCTATCCCCAATAGCCCAATATAGCTAGGATGTCTGAAATTTTAAACGGGGGGTACATTTGTAACTTTCCCTGCATTTGAGACAAGCACGTCCCAAAGACATGGTCCCCCTACCTCTCTCCTTCCATTTTCGTATTCGTACTCCATGGGCGCCAAAACACATCTCCACCCCAGCAGCCTCCTCCGTCCGCCACCCCATCCATCGCCGTCCTCCTCCACCATGCCGGAGCTGATACCCCGATGGCTTCGTCCATTACAAGAGATCAACCTCTCTCATCCACGGCTTCGGACCAGGATCCTTGCATTGCATCCTCTCGCTTCATCCACGTCATCGTCCACCTTGCCGGGGCCGCTCCTACGACAGTCTTGTCCATCGCGTCGGGATATTTCCCCACTGCCACCGTCTACCCTCCTAGATCTACTTCCATGCCACTGACAGCCATCGCTACCGCAGCACCCACAATGTCTCAGCAGATGCTTACACAGTGTCGCACCAGAGGCGGTACTCTTTCATATCTGCTCAAGTTATTTATTGAGCAACAAAATAGATCGCCACTGCTTTACTGTGATTTCTTGTCCATCACTTAGAATCTTACTTGCTAGTTGAAAGCAAACATTGGTTGCAAAGTTGCCTTTGTCTGGTTTGCACCTTCAGATCCACCATGGCACGCTCAACACTATACTCGAAATGCTTATGGTTTTTCCCTTTTATATTCCACATTAGCTAACTGACAGTCGACTGAATTTCAATTTGGGGTCAATCATTTTTTGAGAGTTTGCTGGAGGGAAGGAAGGGGCTCACCGTAGGGCTGCCCCATTATCTATCTTAGGGTTTCAGGTGTGGATGGTGGTTGTGGGGGCGGTCGTCGGGCTATGGTGAGGCCTCGCAGGAGGAAAAACTCGACGCGGGTGGGGGATGGGGGGCTAGAGGGATGGCCCGGGGCGGAGGTGGGCGGTTCAGGGGAGGGCGGGGGGCGGTGGTTCGGCCGGTGGCCCGTGCTATGGTCTGTAGGGGAAGAATAAGAGGCGAGGAAGAAGAAGGGTTAGGAGACGTAGTATCTTCATCCAACCACCTGAAATGGTCGATTGACCCAAATGACAGAAGTCAGGCGACTTGCATGTAGACATTCCCTTTATATTCAATACCATCATCGTAGGTGCTTCGAAACGTGCTAGCACCGCTCCTCAACCCATCAAGCTAAACAACATGCCACTCATAATTCCAAACTTAGTTGCTCAAATACGAATCTGATATGATGCTAATATTACTAAAACAAAGAATGTTTAATTGGTCAGCTAATGTTCCTACTTTACTTTCGAAAAGTACATTCGTGACATATCGAGGGACAACAGGGAGTTGCATTCTTTATGCGCTCTGGTTCATCATGTGTGGGCACCGAACATTTTATTATCCAAAATCTGCTTGCTCTTCTTTAGCATGTTCCTCTTCTGTTCTTCTTTAATAAGTACTCTCTCCATTCCTAAATGTAAATCTTTGTAGAGATTCCTCCATGGACTACATACGAAGCAAAATGAGTGAATATACACTCTAAAATGTATCTATATACATCCATATGTGATCCATGGTGGAATCTCTACAAAGACTTTTATTTAGGAACAGAGGGAGTATAATAGTAGTACAGTATGTTCCTTGTAGTGAAGAGGAGCAGGGACATTTGCAGTGTATAGGTCTATTCGGTCGCGACACTTTCAACTCTTCGTGTTGGTCTGCCGTAATATCCAGAAAATGCTGGGAGCTGTGTCGCCTTCAAGAGTTAGACTGATAGTAACAGTACTGCGCCTTCAGTTGAAGAGAGCTGGTATCCGAAGCCTTTCTAGCCATACCGGCAATACTAGCACATATTTTCCAACAAGTTCCACTTTCCTGATTTTACTCGTGATGCTTAGGGTTTTCCCATTATATCTACACTATGATCTACGTAGGTGCTTTGTATCCTACTAGCAGCAGTCCACCCTTTAAAGCTAAACAACACACCAATCATAATTCCAAAGCTTAGTTGTTCCAATACGAATGTGATATGATATTGATATTAGTTAACAGACATACATTTAATTGGTCAGCTAATGCTCCCACTTGAGTTTCGAAATGCCTGTGGCTGCATAGAGAGAGACAACATGGAATTGCATTTCTTTGGATGCTCTGATTCATCATGGGTGGGCAACCAACATTGTATAGAAAGAAATGGAATCTCCATAATATGCTTCATCTTCTATTCTTTAACATGTTCCTCTTCTGTTCTTCTTTAATAAGTACAGTATGTTGCTTGTCAGGAAGGCAAGCAGGGACATCTGCAGTCGACAGGTCTATTTGGCTACTTCTGCTAGTTGCTTTCAACAATTTAAGTTGGTCTGCCATAATATCCAAGAAATGTTGGGAGTTGTGCATCCTTTGAGAGACTAGACTGATAGTAACAGTAGTGCGCCTTCGGGAGAATAGAGCTGGCCTGTAGGTGATCGATAGGCTTTCAATTAGTAGCGGAAATACAACCCCATATTTTCCAGCTAGTTCCACTTCCCGGATTTATTTATGATGTTTATGGTGTCCCCCTTTTATCGACACTACAATCTGCCTAGTGGCTTTGTGTCGTACTAGCAGCACTCCATCCTTCAAGCGAAACTACATGCCACTCATATTTCCAAAGCTTACATTTAATTGGTCAGCTAATGTTACTACGTGAGTTTTGAAATGCATGTGCGCTACATATAGAGACAAGTTGGAATACCATTTCTCTATGCACTCTCGTTGTCATGGTTTGACAATAAACTTTCCTTACTTCTGGAGCTCCCAACATGGAGCCTATTTTTTGTGTAGTTGTGCCAGATTATATTATTGTACACACCAAATTATAGCACACAAGGGCTCTCTCATCAAGATCCAGTGATAGCACACAAGGGTTTACAGGGAACCCCTATTATATTAGAATATCCTCTGCATTACAAAGATAATCTCACTACTATTTATGTCGTCATGCTTCTCAGATATTGAATAAAATCACAATGAATATGAGAATGCACACATCAGAAGAGTATTGCGGAACAGTGCAATGACTAACAAACATGGCATCGAGGCATTGAGTTCCATTCTGGATGGAATGAAGCCCACATGCTCTGCACCTACAGATTCGTGTTGAGAATATGATCCTAACGACTATTCCGAGATTAAGGAGTCAAAGGCAGATGGCCTATCCTATTCACCCTACAAGGTGCCTTATCTAATTTGGCAAGGTTTTATTGGTTGCACGTAACTTGCGTAAGTTGTCTTGTGTTTCTTCTGCTTCTTTGCACCGCCATCTGCTTAGTTTACTCATCATATATGTAAAGATGCCATGCCCACCCATTATCAATACCCATTCCATTTTTCATCATACCATGTTTTTCCATTCAAATGTTGTTCTTGTGTATCAGTAATCCAAAAGGAAGAGGGTGATTGCAGAACCTGAAGGACTAGTAGCAAAGTCCTTGAAAAAGGTGGTGGTACTGGAGAAATCGAACAGGACCCAACTATATTGGCGATAGAACCAGCACCACAAAACCTAGGATATCGGAACTATGCTACTCGCTGCTTTGCTCTTGTTAGTACCTGTTGTCTTGTATCGTTGTACTTACATTCATACCTGGTTGATTATGTGACATCAATGTGCATGATAACCTGCATATCCACTGTTCGCTCCTAATTATTAGATCTATATTAATGTTTACATTAATGTAGAATAAACTCAATGCTTATGAAGAAGTTTAGCTCTACATTATTCTTGTAAGTATCTGTTATCCTTTATCATTGTACTTATATTGTCAGCTAGTTGTTCATGTACCATCACTTTGCAGCTTATTTTCCCTTGGCATCCATTTTGTACACATCAGATCTATGTGTACTCTTACCGAAATGTTGAATAAAACCAATGCTACTAAAGATGTTTAGATCTGCATTACTCTTGTCAGTACCTTTTGGCTGTATGTTATACCTACATTTATAGCTAGTTGATTATGTAGCATCACTCTACATCTTAGCTTAAATAATCTCTATTTGTTCCTATATTATCAGATCTATATTTACTTTTAACAAAATGTAGAATAAAGGCAATGCTTATGAAGAAGACTCTATGATAAACTTCTTGAATTGGGGGGGGGGGGCCCCCATCAACAGGGAAAAGGGTTTTATAGAGCCAGTCTTCATTACTAACGTAAGTTTATCCTTCTCGAGCCTTCAAACTTTTTTGTGTATATTTGGATAGCAATGACTGCAACTGCTGTTTATTTTTGTCATTTGCATCAAATTGCATGTTTAAAGTTTGTTATGAAGAAGTTCATAAACATAAGTTTCTCCTTCTCAATTTCAGTTTTTAGTTGTACAACCTAGTTCCTTATTCATACCATGTAAATTAAACTAAACATAGCAAGTGATCTTCTTTTGCACTGCATGTATGCTTGTGTTATTGATCTGTAATCCAGTGGTGTGGTCAAACTACCAACTCGACGACAATGTCATATCCTGCTATGTCTTAACTATGAACAATGCATATTATGTTCATGTTATTTAAATCGTGTCTCTTTATTTACCAATCTGAAATGGGATAAATTGACAGTACACTCACCATCGATGCTTATACATTCTCTAGCACTGCATGTATGCTTGTGTTCTTGATCTGTAATCCAGTGGTGTGGTGAAGCTGGCCACTCCTGCACAATGCCATTTCCTGCCATGTCTTAACTATGAACAATTTTAATTATATTTTAAATCGGGTCTCTTTATTTGCCACTAAGAAATGGGATGAATCGACAGCACTGATGCTTATACGTGCAAAGCCTATTATCTGTCAGCTTTTTTCTCTTTCCGGGTAATATCACTGACGCCAAGAAGAACTGCCACAATGATAGTGAGACGAACCCATTGCTTCTCCCTCTAACATATATTGTAGGGAAGAAGGCAACACATCTTGGGGATAGCGATACAATGCCAAAGTCATGTCTTGATGTAGTGTCGAAGGTACTCGCTAATAGCAGTAACACAAGCTCGATGAAGTCGCCGCCTGAATCTGTTCGACGTCTTAAGTCTCAGATTCAACCAGAACTACATGACGTATATTGATGCTATGCAGCTAGAGTTGGATATAAGCGTCAAGCAAGTGCAGTCTCATCAGCTTGCCAAGCTGCTTGCACTGCAGCTCCCAGGAAGGGCTAACCTTTCCTGAACTATGTTGAAATGTTGTTGGTTCCATATATTATTTAGGTGGCGTGTTTATTTGCACTGGTGGTGACATTTGATGCCCAGTGTATGTACCATAATATGTACGGCGTGTTTTAGTACCATAATTTTGGCCCAAAATATGTCAGGCAATTAACGGGCCGGATCCGATATGGGCCATCATTTGGCCCAAAACATGGCAGACTATTAGCGGGTCAGATTTGATGTGGGCCGTCATTTGGCCCAAAATATGGCAGACATCTAACGGGCTGAATCTTATGTGGGCCAATCTTATGTGGGCTGTAATTTGGCCCAAATCGTGCCAGGCTATTAACGGGTTGGCCCAGTAGTGTATGACAAAATATTGTGGGCCTTTGGTTGGGCCAGCCTTTTTACCTTAAATGGGCTACTGTTGGGCCGTGCCACGTGTCGACATATCATAGGCATGTTCCATCCTTTGTATGGATGACATCTGTCCCAACGCTGAACTGACACGTGGATCCTCCGGCGAATGAGAAATTTACACATGGAAAATTGCCATTGGTCTGGGCTTTTAGCGGGTTATTGGATCCAAAACCGGGCCTGATAGCTTAATGATGACCCGTTACGGTGGATGCCATGTGTTGGTTACCCTTGACGAAAACACTTCCATGACGTGACATTTATCATCATGGAAGTGGACACTTTCGTGATGATAATTTCAGTATTGTCATGGAACACTTCTATGACAGCACATGTATGACTGTCTTGACTCTGTCATAAAATCATCAAAGATGTACAAGCATGACAGAAAATGTTACCTACTGTGACAAACACGTATCATCACGAAAGTGTTTTTTTGTAGTGATTCCATAGCCATTCCGAGATATATTGCCATGGAACTCCCATCATCATCATATACATTACTTGAGCATTCATTGTCATATTGCTTTGAATGATCGTAAGATAGCTAGCATGATATTTTCATGGCTTGTCCATTTTTTGATATCTTTGCCATGCAAGATCATTGCACATCCTGGTACACTGCCAGAGGCATTCATATAGAGTCATGTTGTTCTAGATATTGAGTTGTAATATCAAGTTGTAAGTAAATAAAGTGTGATGATCATCATTATTGGAGCATTGTCCCAGTGAGGAAAGTATGATGGAGACCATGATTCCCCCACAAGTCGGGATGAGACTCCGGACGAAAATAAAAAAAGCAAAAAGAGGCGAAAAAGAGCCCGTCAAAAAAAGAAGAAAAAGAAGAAAAAAGAGAAAACAAAAAATGAGAGAAAAGGAGAGAAGGGGCAATGTTACTATCCTTTTACGACACTTGTGCTTCCTAGTAACACCATGTTTCCATAGGAAGAGTCTCATATGTTGTCACTTTCATATAACTAGTGGGAATTTTTCATTATAGAACTTGGCTTGTATATTTCGATGATGGGCTTCCTGAATTGCATGAGGTATTCATGAGCAAGCAAGTTGGATGCACACCCACTTAGTTTTCATATTGAGCTTTCATACACTTGCAGCTCTTAGTGCATCCGTTGCATGGCAATCCCTACTCCTCGCATTGACATCAATTGATGGGCATCTCCAGAGCCCGTTGATTAGCCGCGTCGATGTGAGACTTTCTTCCTTTTTTGTCTTCTCCATATTAATCTCTACCACCATATTCTATTCCACCCATAGTGCTATATCCATGGCTTACGCTCATGTATTGCGTGCGGGTTGAAACAGCTGAAGCGCATTAAAAAGTATGAACCAATTGCTCGGCTTGTCATCGGGGTTGTGCATGATAAATACTTTGTGTTAAGAAGATGGAGCATGATAAGACTATATGATTTTGTGGGGATAGCGTTCTTTAGCATTTTTATTTTGAAAGGCATGATTGTTTGTTGGGATGCCTGTGTATTGATGTCTTTATATCAAATTATAGACTATTGCTTTGAATCACTCGTGTCTTAATATTATTGCCATGATTAGATTACATGATCGAGATAATGCTAGGTAGCATTCCACATCAATTTTTTTTATCATTTACCTACTCGAGGACGAGCAAGAATTAAGCTTGGGGATGCTGGTACATCTCCGTCGAATCTATAATTTTGTATTATTTCATGCCAATATTCTACAACTTTCACATACTTTTGGCTACTTTTTATATTAATTTTGGCACTAACATATTGATCCAGTGCCCAGTGTAAGTTTGTTGGTGTACTGGGACCTGGAACCCCAGTACCCCTGACTTATGCACAGGCAGCAGTTGTTCCCCGGCAAGGAAGCTTGCCGGGAGATCTAGACTCAAGGCAAGATTGACAAGGCTCGCTGAAGATTCCCAAGCCAAGGAAGCTGCTCTTTGACAGATCAAGGAGCGCATCAAGAAGACCAAGATTCAAGACCCCATTGATAGATCTCAACTGGGGAGAAGAACAAGACAGATCATCAAGGTTAATACCGAAGGCAACCTTTGCTGGCAAGGGCGAAGGCCCGGCAAGCTCCATGGCCGGCAAGCGCCCGCCAACCACCAGCGCTCCACCTCATCGAGCAGCTAGTCACTAATCGATGAGGTGTCGAGCCCGCAGGTGGCTTGGTGGATATTGTCGGGCACGTGGCAGCATGCTGGAAGAAAGATTACCTTTAATGACACCCGTCCTATGGGCGTGTCAACATAATAGGGGGCGGCTGGGCAAGCGGTGCAGCAACCTTGCCGGGCTCCTCCTCCACATGACACCTAACAGAGCATTAAATGTTTTTGTCCTAGTCTGGCAAATTTAGGTATGATAGCACTGTTTGGTGTCTAATCGACATGTAATTACCATTTTGCCACTGTGGTTTCCCCTTAAGCAATAAAAGGAGGGCCAAGGCAACGTTTACAAGGATCGACCCTTTGCACAACTACACACATAGCTGCTCCCTCTCGCACCTTGCCGGGGTAGCGCTCCTTGTACTTGTGTTCAACACATACACCCAATATAGTGAGTAGGAGTAGGGTTTTACACCTCTCAGTGGCCTGAACCTTGGTAAAGATCCCTGCGTCTCCTGTTGGTTTTGCTCTTTGCGTCTTGTGCATCTCCCTAGCCGAACCACAAGGGGCATGATGGCCCCATAGATGGTCGTCCACACCGACATCTTTGGCGTACCAGGTAGGGGGGTCACTTGCATGAACCTGAATTAGCAGACGGTGAGTTGATTTCATCAAATTTCATCACCATCTTCATCACCAATGGTGGCCAAGAAGAAGGACACCGCGACAATGAAGCCTTCTGCCTCCAGAGTTCCTTGGCACGCGTCCGCGGACGGTGCAGGCAGTGCCACCCCTGCGGACGGCTGGCGCAGGTGGCGCGTTCGCCATGCCCACCACAGTGGGAGCAGGAGGTGGAGGCGCCAGAGGCGATCATCTTCCTCGACCCTCTGGCAAGAACAACCACGACAGAGTGGACGGACCTGAAAAAGCTATGTCAGAGATACCTATTCTGCACATCTCCAAATGAGGTGAAATTTTATAGAGAATTATTTTGGAATATATAATAAATATTGGAGAAAATAACTACCAGAGGGGGCCTGCCAGGTGGCCAGAAGACACCAGGGCGCGCCAGGCCCCCCACGCGCGCCCTGGTGGGTAGTGGGCACCTCGGCCCATCTCCAGTGCCCATCTTCTGGTACATAAGGTCTTTTGACCTAGAAAAAATAAGGTGAGGACTTTCGGGAAAGAGCGCCACCGTCTCGAGGCGGAACTTGAGTAGGAGCACTTTTGCCCTTCGCCGGAGTGATACGTCTCCAACGTATCTATAATTTTTGATTGTTCCATGCTGTTATATTATCATTCTGGGATGTTTTAACTTCATTTTATAGCAACTTTGTATCATTTTTGGTACTAACCTATTAACATAGTGCCCAATGCTAGTTGCTATTTTTTGCTTGTTTTTTACTTCGCAGAATATCCATATCAAATGGAGTCCAAACACAACGAAACTTTTTGGAGATTTTTTCTGCCCAAAAGACAACTTGGGAGCCAAGGGAGTGCACGAGGGGAGGCCCATGGGGCCCACAAGACACTAGGGCGTGGCAGAGGCCCCTGGCATGCCCAGGTGGGTAGTGGGGCCCACAGGAGTCCTTTCCACTGCCTCTCAGCTCTATAAATACCCAAATATTCCAGAAACCCTAGGGAGTCAACGAAACACAATTCCAACAGCCGCAAGTTCCAGAACCATGAGATCTAATCTAGAGCCCTATTCCGGTGCCTTGCCGGAGGGGAACACGATCACGGAGGGGTTCATCATCCCCATTGGTGCTCCTTCGATGATGCGTGAGTAGTTTACCACAAACCTACGGGTCCATAGGCTATAGCTAGATGGCATCTTCTCTCTTTTTGATTCTCAATACAATATTCTCCTCGTTGTTCTTGGAGATCTATTTGATGTAATGACTTTTTGTGGCGTGTTTGTTGGGATCTGATGAATTGCGAGTTTATGATCAGTTCTATCTATGGATATTATTTGAGTCTTCTTTGATCTCTTATATGCATGATTGTTATAGCCTCGTATTTCTTCTCCAAAACTTTGGTTTGGTTTGGCCAACTAGATTATTTTTTCTTGCAATGGGAAGAGGTGCTTTCTGATGGGTTCGATCTTGCGGTGTCCTCACCCAGTGATAGAAGGGGTAGCGAGGCACTCACGTATCGTTGCTATTAAGGATAAAAAGATGGGGTCTATTCCTACATGAATAGATCTTGTCTACATCATGTCATCGTTCTTATTGCATTACTCCGTTTCTCCATGAACCACTGCAACCAAAACACACATATAGAACACCTACATAGCAACGGTGTGCCAACATGTGTTGGTGGGCCGTGGGATCAACCTTTCCCACCTCCCCACGAATAGCTAACCTCTTCCATCGACTCCAAAAAAAAAAGCTAACCTCCTCCACGTACCCACCTCCTCCTCATCTTCCTCTCTCCTCAATTATCTGCGGTCTTCCTCCTTTCCACCCTCAAAACTTGGAGGAGCCGATGTCTTCCCAGAAATAACTAGAGGGGCCACTATCGTTGGGGTCTACAGAGGGCGGATTCATGGCCTTACTACCTGGTCGTGCCATCGGTTGCCAGGATCTGGGGTGGCGGCGAGGAGCTCAGCCGACATGTCTAAGTTTTAGATCTGGGTTAGGTTCGCGTCGGAGCCGCACAACCGCGTGTACTCCGGCCAGTTACGCTGGCCACGACGTCGCCATCCCGAGCAGGACGCCGCTCAGCTCGAGCAGCAGTTCGCGTACTAGGTTGGCTTCCGCCTCTGCCACACAACTACATCTCCGTAATCGTACGTTCTACAATCCTCTCTTTTTTTCTCCCACCACCTCATCCCCTTGGTCGATCTTACCTGATCCACCACCACAAGCACTAGCATAGTGACAAATCCATGTTTCTGCACTGGATCCTCTGCTTCTAACTATCTGTCCTATTATTACTTCAACATCTGCACTCTGCAATAGGTACCCGCCATGGTGTTATAGATCATGGCAGGCTGAACCATCCGCTTCTCCTTTCTAGGTATTTCAATTTTATACGTGTATATAAATTTTATATTTAGTTCACCATCTGCAAGATGTTGCTAGTGAGATTTATTAATTTTGATATATCTATTGTGTTAATTCGAGCGGAATATTTGCATCCTCTTGTTCAAACAAATTGTTTCTTAGGACGCATTAGTTTATTTTATTTATTTTATTGCTGCTAGTAAGTGGATAATTAATCAAGATTGGAATGTGAAGTTGATCATCACACCCTCATTCAACTAGCTGTCGTTTTATCTAAAATATATATCCTAGCTGTGGCCTTGTCATCAAAGAGCAATGCGTACAGGATCCTTGAAGATACACTAGAAGTTTGTACGTATAGGGACATACACTGCAGGAACTGATCAGCACTACTATGGTATCATGACTACTTCAAGTATAGGAAAAAAATCCCCAAATTACTCTTAGGGCATGTCCAATGCCAAGACTCTTAACTAGGCGCTTAACTACTGCCACCTAACTAAGCGCTTATACAGGAGGCTAGCTTGTGCCCAACAAGGCGCTTATTCCATCACAGAAATCGCCTAAGCGTCCGGCTCCAAGTGTGGCATCGGGCGCCCAGGAATTTGGTCGGTGTCGTGAAAATAGCTGGGGTTTTAATCCCTAGCGCCTATTTAAGCGTCCCCATTGTAGACGCCCTTATGAATCCTTGCTTTTTTTTTCATTTTAGCTGCTCTCAGAGTTCTGTAAATGTCAACGGTAACAACTCATCTTATTTACCATTGCTACCTATGTATTGCTGAAAGGGGTTCGTGTTGTACCAAGCTGTTTGATCGAGAATACGTAGTACCAAATTTTCCTGTACATTGGTTCTGAGCTCTTTACTATACACGTGGAGGTAGACAAGTTTATCTTATTAAAATATTTTCCTTTCCCTGGCTGATTGTGTTACAATTCAACTTTTTATGATGACAAGGGTATTTATTTGTAGTGAACGACCATGCCATATATAGCTAGGGAAGCTTCTGCAGAAAGAGGAGGCAACTGTATGATTTTGCTTTGACATAGCCTCCACAAAGCAGAGATTTGAGTTACTGATTTTCCCTATTCTGTACAATTTGTCTTGGTTTTATATAAATAAATATAAGCCATATTTTCCCTGTACTCACTTATTATAGAACTTAGTTAATTTAGTAAATGAGCATGTGTTGGTTTATGCAGATTCTTATTTAGATAAGCGGTGGATATTCAGGACTTGTGCAGGGTAATTAGGAGAAATATAATGTCATCATCCTGGTGTTCATTATTTTCTTTGAAGTGTTATTAAATTGTTGAAATGTTGCATCTACTTGTATTTTCTGGACCACAACAAATTTTCTTAGGAAACGAAGGACGTGTGGTATGTCAGCAAATGATTTTATTCAAGAGAGGTAACTTGTTTCTTACTTAGTATGTTCTTTTAAAGGTTTGACATATAGCAAGTTTGTTCATAAGAAAACACAATGATCAAAGTGGTTGTCAAATGTACGCTCTTTTTCTGCGTACAGAGCTACTGATGTCGTCTTCATCCTTTGTAAGGTGCTCCTCCTTTAAATTTTACTACTGATCTGTTGACCTGCTTTTCTCTACTGTTAGTTGCTCATCTCATTTCTTTCATTGTTGTAGATTGACAAGATGAATGGATGATGCATGGCTCAAATGTTGATTCCAAGGTCGGGAGTGGGGCTGCTAATAAACAATTAGAATGTGATTTTCGTGGTCAATGTTTCAGACATTATGTTTTAGAATAGTTGAGAAGTTGGCTGCAAGGTTGAGAATTAGGCAACTACTAGTAGATAGTTTCACATCTTATAAACTTTTGACCATATTCTTTGTAATGCAACATATTTAATATAATATACGATACCTTTTTGTTCGTTATATTGTGTGGTTTTTATGCACTATCAGCATTTACCTAATTATTTTGGAAATACCATTAATTGTTCTTGGTATTAAGAAAGCTTCTGGTCGTTGCAATGATTTGTCATGCCCATTTGAAAATCCTTTTGTGCAGGGTAGCCACCAACGCATTTGAAGTGTTGTTAGATTGTAACTATATACGTTGCTATCTTACAACGCTTCTACATGTTGTTTACCAACGAATCTATATACGTTGTTGTAGACCCTTCCAATGCCACCAACGGCAACGCATAAAAATCCGTTGGTGTAGACCGTAGCAACGCATATAGGAACATACGACAATGCATCGATGCGTTGCTGAAGGGGGGTTCCTGTTGTAGTGAACTTAATACACTAGATGCATGCTGGATCGCGGTCGATGTGTGGAGTAATAGTAGTATATGCAGGCAGGAGTCGGTCTACTAATCTCCGACGTGATGCCTATATACATGATCATTGCCTTGGATATCATCATAATTATTTGCTCTTCTATCAATTGCCCAATTATAATTTGTTTACCCATCATATGCTATTTTCTCGAGAGAAGCCACCGGTGAAATCTACGGCCCCCGGGTCTATCTTTTATCATATTGTTTTCAGATCTATTATTCCAAAAACCCAAAAATACCTTTCTGCATTTTTTCTTTATTTATTTTATTTTGTGTTTTCGCTAGATCTATTTATCCAATCTCATACAATTTTATCTATCTCAATAACGAGGAGGGATTGACAACCCCTCTTACGCGTTGGGTTGCAAGTATTTGTTATTTGTGTGCAGGTGTTGTTTACATAGTGTTGCTTGGTTCTCCTACTAGATTGATAACCTTGGTTTCATAACTGAGGGAAATACTTACCGTTGCTGTGCTGCATCATCCTGTCCTCTTCGGGGAAATACCAACGTAGATACAAGCAATCAAGAAAGAATTTCTGGCGCCATTGCCGGGGAGACATCATCAACATCTATCAGGTTCCTAATCACAAATCTCATCTCCTTGCAATTTACATTATTTTCCATATGCCTCTCATTTTCATCTCCCCCACTCTAATTTTTTTTTTGCGAAAAGCACAAAAATATTTGTCTTTTTATTTGCCTTCTTTTTGGTTCGCCTTTTTCTTGTTTGATCTTTTGTTTGCGTGTGATATTGTTTGCGTAGTCACGATGTCTCAAGAAAATACCAAGTTGTGTGATTTTTCTAACACTAACAATAATGATTTTATCAGTACTCCAATTGCTCCTCCCGCCGCTAGTGCGGTGTCTTATGATATTATTGCCGCTTTGTTGAATCTTGTTATGAAAGAGCAATATTCCGGTACTCCTAATGAGGATGTCACGTCCCATCTAAACACTTCCGTAGAATTGTGTGATATGCAAAAGAAAAAAATATATGGACAATGATATTGTGAAAATAAAATTGTTTCCTTTCTCTTTGCGGGATCGTGCAAAAATTTGGTTTTCTTCTTTGCCTCGCAATAGTATCGATTCTTGGGATAAGTGCAAACATGCTTTTATTACTAAGTATTTTCCGCCCGTCAAAATTATTTCCCTTACAAGTCAAATTATGAATTTTAAGCAACTTGATCATGAACATGTTGCGCAATCTTGGGAAAGAATGAAATTAATGCTAAGAAATTGTCCTACTCATGGTTTAAATCTTTGGATGATTATACAAAAAAATTATGCGGGATTAAATTTTGTTTCTAGAAATGTTTTAGATTCCGCCGCCGGTGGTACTTTTATAGAAATTACTTTGGGTGAAGCTACTTGATACGTCTCCGTCGTATCTATAATTTTAGATTGTTTCATGCAAATATTATACAACTTTCACATATTTTTGGCAACTTTTTATATGATTTATTGGACTAACCTATTGATCCAGTGCCAGTTCCTGTTTTTGGCATTTTTTTTTGTATTGCAGAAAATCCATATCAAACGAGGTCCAAACGCGATAAAATTTTATGGAGATTTATTTTGGAATATTTGTGATTTTTGAGAGTTGGAATCATCGCAAACGGAGGCCCACACACACCACAAGACACCTGGGCGAGCCCCAGGGCCCTGCGTGGTGTGGTAGGTTGTGCCTACCTCGTACGTCGGTTAGGGCTCTTCTTCTGGCGCAAGAAAGATAATTTCTGGAAAAAAAATCATGTAAAAATTTCAGCGCAATCGGCGTTACGGATCTCCGGGAATTTAAGAAACGGTGAAGGGCCAGATCGGTGGAACGCGAAACAGAAGAGAACAGAGAGGGAGATCCAATCTCGGAGGGGCTCCCGCCCCTCCGCCGCCATGGAGGCCATGGACCAGAGGGGGAACTCTCCTCCCATCTAGGGGGGGGCAAGGAAGAAGAAGAAGGAGGGGTCTCTCTCCCCCTCTCTCCTGGTGGCGCCGGAGTGCCGCCGGGGCAACGATCGGGACGACGATCTACATCAACAATCTTGCTACCGTCAATACCAACTCTCTTCCCCTCTATGCAGCGGTGTAATACCCCTTCTCCCCACCATAATCTCTACTTAAACATGGTGCTCAACTCCATATATTATTTCCCAATGATATTTGGCTATCCTATGATGTTTGAGTAGATTCGTTTTGTCCTGTGGGCTAATCGTGATCTTGGTTGGTATGATTGTATATTTTATTTATGGTGCTGTCCTACGGTGCCCTTCGCCTCGCGCTAATGTGAGGGGCCCCCGCTGTAGTGTGTTGCAATATGTTCATGGTTTGCTTATTGTCGGTGTTGCGGGGGTGACAGCAGCCTAAACACGGATAAGTGGGTTATGGCATATGGGAGTAAAGAGGACTTGATACTTAATGCTATGGTTGGGTTTCATGACCTTAATGATCTTTAGTAGTTGCGGATGCTTGATAGGGGTCCAATCATAAGTGCATATGATCCAAGTAGAGAAAGTATGTTAGCTCATGCCTCTCCCTCATGTAAAATTGCAAGAATGATTACCGGTACTTGTTATCGATTGCCTAGGGACAAATAACTTTCTTGTTGACAAAAACCCTTTTACTAAACACCTAACTTTTATTATCTTGCAAAGTACTTCTAGTTTTATTCTTGCAAAGTAGTTCTAGCATCACTCCTACAAACTAGTTTCATACTTGTTTCCGGTAAAGCAAACATCAAGTGTGCGTAGAGTTGTATCGGTGGTCGATAGAACTTGAGGGAATATTTGTTCTGCCTTTAGCTCCTCGTTGGGTTCGACACTCTTATTTATCGAAGAAGGCTACAAACGATCCCCTATACTTGTGGGTTATCAAGACCTTTTTCTGGCGCCGTTGCTGGGGAGCAATAGCGTGGGGTGAATATTCTCGTGTGTGCTTGTTTGCTTTATCACTAAGTAGTTTTTATTTCCTATTCTAAGTTGTTCTCTATCTTTAGTTATGGATATGGAAAAACGAAACAGCAAAAAAATTAGTGGTACTTGCTACTCACGGAGATGGGGAACCTCCTAAAACCCTCAATGCTTGTTATGTGAAAGATATTATGCACTACTTTGATAATCCTGAGAAAACCCCATTCAACTATATAATGGGAGTAACGTTGGATCAACGTGAATACTTTAGGGATTATCGCTTGACACAAAAAGGGAAACTCTTATGGGATCAAATTCATATGTTGCATTGGTATGCTTGGGAGCTATGCTTGAGATATGATTGTACTTGTTGCTCTAGGATGAACGCTCCATATCTTCCCTTCTCATGCAAATTTAATGATAATGAAACCTTAGCTTCTTATGCTAATGGTATATATGATTATTATGATGTGGAAAGAATAGAAGAATTTGTTGCTTTTAAGGGTGCTTATGAAATTGAATTTTTGTTTAAAAAGTTTAAAGATTTTAATGATTCAGTTTATAGACCTGAAAATTTTGCTATCCTTAAATATTGCTATGATAATTATAAATACAATTACGATATTGATGTGTTTATTGAGAAAGTCTCCACTGTCGAAGAAGAGACTAATATTTTGCTGGATATTATGGAAGAAGAAAATGATGAAACTATGAGCTCATTGGATGAAAAAGATGATGAGGAGAGCGAAGAACAAAAGGAGGAAGAGAGCGGATTGATCACCCGTGCCCACCTTCTAATGAGAGTAACTCTTCAACTCGTACATTGTTTAATTTCCCTTCATGCTTACCAAAGGATGAATCCTATGATAATTACTATGATGCCATTGATTCTTTTGAAATATCCCTTTTTGATGAACTTGATGCTTGCTATGCTTGTGGCCAAGATGCCAATATGAATTATGCTTATGGAGATGAAATTGTTGCTATTGCACCCACACATGATAGTCCTATTATCTTTTTGAATTCTCCCAACTACACTATATTGGAGAAGTTTGCACTTATTAAGGATTACATTGATGGGTTGCCTTTTACCATTGCACATGATAATTTTGATGAATGTAATATGCATGTGCTTGCTGCTCCTACTTGCAATTATTATGAGAGAGGAACTACATATCCACCTCTTTATGTTTCCAACACGATAGAATTGCAAGAAACTTCTTATGCTATGTATTGGCCTTTACTTGATGTGCATGAATTGTTCTTTTATGAGGGGGGGGGGGGGGGGGGGGGGGGGGGGGGGGGGGGGGGGGGGGGGGGGGGGGGGGGGGGGGGGGGGGGGGGGGGGGGGGGGGGGGGGGGGGGGGGGGGGGGGGGGGGGGGGGGGGGGGGGGGGGGGGGGGGGGGGGGGGGGGGGGGGGGGGGGGGGGGGGGGGGGGGGGGGGGGGGGGGGGGGGGGGGGGGGGGGGGGGGGGGGGGGGGGGGTCATTTATTTCTGTTGAGTGCTTTTATAAAGTTTAAAAACAAAAAAAATATATAGAGGGGAACCTTAAAACTTCACAAAAAGAGAAGCGATTGAAAGGTGATGCATTGGAGAAGTGAGGGTCGACCTTGAACACTTGTGTTCATGCTCATGGAAACAATGTAGAATTTTTCATGAAGATTCTCATAAAAATAATTATCCCCTTGTAAAAATTCATTGTATTATAAAAATAATGTGCCAAGATTTGCCTTTAGGATGATTAGATTGCTTGTTGGTATGTGCGGTGCAGAAACAGAAACTTTGGCTGTAGTGCATGATTTTACATTTTTTACCGGAACATCAAAAGCTTATGAAACTTTTTTCACAGTCTTTCTATACAAAATTTTTATTTTTTTCTAATTTTTCAGAATTTTTGGAGTAACAGAAGTATGGTAGGTGTTCAGATTTCTGCAGACTGTCCTGTTTAAGACAGACCCCCCCCCCCCCCCCCCCCCCCCCCCCCCCCCCCCCCCCCCCCCCCCCCCCCCCCCCCCCCCCCCCCCCCCCCCCCCCCCCCCCCCCCCCCCCCCCCCCCCCCCCCCCCCCCCCCCCCCCCCCCCCCCCCCCCCCCCCCCCCCCCCCCCCCCCCCCCCCCCCCCCCCCCCCCCCCCCCCCCCCCCCCCCCCCCCCCCCCCCCCCCCCCCCCCCCCCCCCCCCCCCCCCCCCCCCCCCCCCCCCCCCCCCCCCCCCCCCCCCCCCCCCCCCCCCCCCCCCCCCCCCCCCCCCCCCCCCCCCCCCCCCCCCATATGAGGAGAAGGAGGAGAGGCAAGAGCTCAAGCTTGGAGATTCCCAAGGCACACCAAGTAAATATTCAAGGAGACTCAAGCATCTAAGCTTCGGGATGCCCCGGAAGGCATCCCATCTTTCATCAACAAGTATCGGTATGTTTTCGTCTTCGGTTCGTTCATGTGATATGTGTGGATCTTGGAGCGTCTTTTGTGTTCATTTTTCATTTTTATTTTATGCACCATGTTCGTATGAGATAGTCCATGGTCGACTTATATAATGCTCATTGCACTTCACTTATATCTTTTGAGTGTGGCTTTATAGAATGCTTCATGTGCTTCACATATATCATTTGAAGTTTGGATTGCCTGTTTCTCTTCATATAGAAAACCGTTGTTTGTAGAATGCTCTTTTGCTTCACTTATATTTATTAGAGCATGGTATTTTGTAGAAATAATTAAACTCTCTTGCTTCACTTATACCTATTTAGAGAGTCAACGGGAATTGGTCAATTGCCCCCCCCCCCCCCCCCCCCCCCCCCCCCCCCCCCCCCCCCCCCCCCCCCCCCCCCCCCCCCCCCCCCCCCCCCCCCCCCCCCCCCCCCCCCCCCCCCCCCCCCCCCCCCCCCCCCCCCCCCCCCTTAATACTTGAGAATAATCTTTGGCTCCCCTTGTGTCGAATCAATAAATTTGGGTTGAATGCTCTACCCTCAAAAACTGTTGCGATCCCCTATACTTGTGGGTTATCAAAGCATGCACATATAGTCTCCCTTATGCTAAGAAGTTGGAGCAAGATTTATTACTGAGTGTCTTCCTTTGTGTGAAGGTTGGGGGCACGTGATGGTTAACTCCTACTAACCTCCCCCTAGGGGCATGCGTAGTAGTACTTTGCTTAGAGGGCTAATAAACTTTCACAATAAGTATGTGAGTTCTTTATGACTAATGTGAGTCCATGGATTATACACACTCTCACCTATCCGCCATTTGCTAACCTCTCCGGTACCGTGGTGCAAACTTCGCCGGTGCATCCAAACCCTGTGATATGATACGCTCTATCACACATTAACCTCCTTATATCTTCCTCAAAACAGTCACCATACCTACCTATCATGGCATTTCCATAGCCATTCCGAGATATATTGCCATGCAACTTCCACTATTCCGTTATTATGACACACATCATCATTGTCATATTGCTTTTCATGATCATATAGCTAACATAGTATTTGTCGCTCAACCACCGTTCATCATTTTTTATACATGTTATGCTAGATCATTGCACATCTTGGTACATGATGTCTACTACACAACCTTCTTCTTGTAGACGTTGTTGGGCCTCCAAGTGCAGAGGTTTGTAGGGCGGTAGCAAATTTTCCTCAAGTGGGCAAGTAAATAAAAGTGTGATGATCATCATTATTAGAGCATTGTCCCATGTGAGTTATAAAAATGAAAGAGGCCAATGAAGCCCAAATAAAAAAAAGAGGCCAAAGATGCCCACCAAAAAAAAGAGAGAGAAAAAGAGAGAAGGGACAATGTTACTATCTTTTTCCACACTTGTGCTTCAAAGTAGCACCATGATCTTCATGATAGAGAGTCTCCTATGTTGTCGCTTTCATATACTAGTGGGAATTTTACATTATAGAACCTGGCTTGTATATTTCAATGATGGGCTTCCTCAAAATTGCCCTAGGTCTTCGTGAGCAAGCGAGTTGGATGCACACCCACTTAGTTTCCTTTTGAGCTTTCATAAACTTATAGCTCTAGTGCATCCATTGCATGGCAATCCCTACTCACTCACATTGATATCTATTGATGGGCATCTCCATAGCCTGTTGATACGCCGAGTCGGTGTGAGACTATCTCCTTCTTTTTTATCTTCTCCACAACCACCATATTCTATTCCACCCATAGTGCTATATCCATGGCTCACGCTCATGTATTGCTGTGAGAGTTGAAAAAGTTTGAGAAAATTAAAGTGTCAAAACAATTGCTTGGCCGAAATCGGGGTTGTGCATGATTTAATAATTTTGTGTGATGAAGATGGAGCATAGCCAGACTATATGATTTTGTAGGGATAGCTTTCTTTGGCCATGTTATTTTGAAGAAGACACGATTGCTTTATTAGTATGCATGAAGTATTATTGTTTTTATGTCAATAATAAACTTTTGTTTTGAATCTTATGGATCTGAACATTCATGCCACAATAAAGAATATTACATGGATAAATATGTTAGGTAGCATTCCACATCAAAAATTCTATTTTTATCATTTACCTACTCGAGGACGAGCAGGAATTAAGCTTGGGGATGCTTGATACGTCTCCAACGTATCTATAATTTTGTATTGTTCCAAGCTATTATATTATCTGTTTTGGATGTTTTATAAGCATTAATATGCTATTTTATATTAGTTTTGGGACTAACCTATTAACCCAGAGCCAAGTGCCAGTTTCTCTTTTTTCCTTGTTTTTGACCTTTTTTAGATAGGAATATCAAACGGAGTCCAAACGGAATAAAATTTTTGTGATGATCTTTCTTGGACCAGAAGACTCCGGATGGACTTGGTGTGCAAGTCAGAGAAGCTACGGGGTAGCCACAAGCCACCAGGGCGTGCCTTAGGGGGGTGGGCGCCCCCCCATGGCTTGTGGGTCCCACATAGCCCCCCTAGCCTCTTTCTTTGGCCTATATATACTCTCAATCGCGCGATGGTTAACTCCTACCAACCCTTCCCCTAGGGGCATGCATCTAATACTTTGTTTCGATAGCTAATAAAACTTTTGCAATAAGTATATGAGTTCTTTATGACTAATGTTGAGTCCATGGATTATACACACTCTCACCCTTCCACCTTTGCTAGCCTCTCTAGTACCGCACAACTTTCGCTGGTGCATTAAACCCAATACCTTCCTCAATACAGCCACCATACCTACCTATTATGGCATTTCCATAGCCATTCCGAGATACATTGCCATGCAACTTCCACCGTTCCATTTATTATGGCACACACCATCATTGTCATATTGCTTTGCATGATCGTAAGAAAGCTAGCATGTTTTCATGACTACGCTAGATCGTTGCACATCCCGGTACACTGCCGGGGGGGGGGGGGGGCATCATGAGCTAGGTCTATGCGTAGTTCTTCTTGCACGAGTAGAACACAATTGGTTGTGGGCGTAGATTTGTCAACTTTCTTGCCGCTACTAGTCTTATCTTGCTTCAGCGGTATTGTGGGATGAAGCGGCCCGGACCAACCTTACACGTACGCTTACGTGAGACCGGTTCCACCGACTAACATGCACAAGTTGCATAAGGTGGCTGGCGGGTGTCTGTCTCTCCTACTTTAGTTGAAGCGGATTCGATGAAAAGGGTCCTTATGAAGGGTAAATAGAAGTTGACAAATCACGTTGTGGTTTCACGTAGGTAAGAAAACGTTCTTGCTAGAACCCTACTTCAGCCACGTAAAACTTGCAAACAACAATTAGAGGACGTCTAACTTGTTTTTGCAGCAAGTGCTTTGTGATATGATATGGCCAAAGTTGTGATGAATGATGAATGATCTATATGTCATGTATGAGATGTTCATGCTATTGTAATAGGAATCACGACTTGCATGTCGATGAGTATGACAACCGGCAGGAGCCATAGGAGTTGTCTTTATTTTTTGTATGACCTGCGTGTCATTAAAGAACGCCATGTAAACTACTTTACTTTATTACTAAACGCGTTAGTCATAGAAGTAGAAGTAGTCGTTGGCGTGACGGGGGGGGGGGGGGGGGGGGGGGGGGGGGGGGGGGGGGGGGGGGGGGGGGGGGGGGGGGGGGGGGGGGGGGGGGGGGGGGGGGGGGGGGGGGGGGGGGGGGGGGGGGGGGGGGGGGGGGGGGGGGGGGGGGGGGGGGGGGGGGGGGGGGGGGGGGGGGGGGGGGGGGGGGGGGGGGGGGGGGGGGGGGGGGGGGGGGGGGGGGGGGGGGGGGGGGGGGGGGGGGGGGGGGGGGGGGGGGGGGGGGGGGGGGGGGGGGGGGGGGGGGGGGGGGGGGGGGGGGGGGGGGGGGGGGGGGGGGGGGGGGGGGGGGGGGGGGGGGGGGGGGGGGGGGGGGGGGGGGGGGGGGGGGGGGGGGGGGGGGGGGGGGGGGGGGGGGGGGGGGGGGGGGGGGGGGGGGGGGGGGGGGGGGGGGGGGGGGGGGGGGGGGGGGGGGGGGGGGGGGGGGGGGGGGGGGGGGGGGGGGGGGGGGGGGGGGGGGGGGGGGGGGGGGGGGGGGGGGGGGGGGGGGGGGGGGGGGGGGGGGGGGGGGGGGGGGGGGGGGGGGGGGGGGGGGGGGGGGGGGGGGGGGGGGGGGGGGGGGGGGGGGGGGGGGGGGGGGGGGGGGGGGGGGGGGGGGGGGGGGGGGGGGGGGGGGGGGGGGGGGGGGGGGGGGGGGGGGGGGGGGGGGGGGGGGGGGGGGGGGGGGGGGGGGGGGGGGGGGGGGGGGGGGGGGGGGGGGGGGGGGGGGGGGGGGGGGGGGGGGGGGGGGGGGGGGGGGGGGGGGGGGGGGGGGGGGGGGGGGGGGGGGGGGGGGGGGGGGGGGGGGGGGGGGGGGGGGGGGGGGGGGGGGGGGGGGGGGGGGGGGGGGGGGGGGGGGGGGGGGGGGGGGGGGGGGGGGGGGGGGGGGGGGGGGGGGGGGGGGGGGGGGGGGGGGGGGGGGGGGGGGGGGGGGGGGGGGGGGGGGGGGGGGGGGGGGGGGGGGGGGGGGGGGGGGGGGGGGGGGGGGGGGGGGGGGGGGGGGGGGGGGGGGGGGGGGGGGGGGGGGGGGGGGGGGGGGGGGGGGGGGGGGGGGGGGGGGTATGAAGTCTCCAACAAGTTCTATAGATGCAAGATGGAGGAGAACAGTTCTGTTAGTGAACACATACTCAGAATGTCTGGGTACCATAACCACTTGACTCAGCTGGGAGTTAATCTTCCGGATGATAGTGTTATTGACAGAGTTCTTCAATCACTACCACCAAGCTAGAAAGGCTTCGTGATGAACTATAATATGCAAGGGATGAATAAGACAATTCCCGAGCTCTTCGCTATGCTCAAAGCTGCGGAGGTAGAAATCAAGAAAGTGCATCAAGTGTTGATGGTTAACAAGACCACTAGTTTCAAGAAAAAGGGCAAGGAAAGAAGGGGAACTTCAAGAAGAATGGCAAGCAAGTTGTCACTCCCAGGAAGAATCCCAAGTCTGGACCCAAGCCTGAAACTGAGTTCTTCTACTGCAAAGGGACTGGTCACAGGAAATGGAACTGCCCCAACTATTTGGCGGATAAGAAGGATGCAAAGTGAACAAAGGTATATTTGATATACATGTTATTGATGTGTACCTTACTAATGCTCGTAGTAGTGCCTGGGTATTTGATACCGGTTCGGTTGCTCATATTTGTAACTCGAAACAGGGGCTACGGATCAAACGAAGATTGGCTAAGGACGAGGTGACGATGCGCGTCGAGAATGGTTCCAAGGTCGATGTGATCGCCGTCGGCACGCTGCCTCTACATCTACCTTCAAGATTAGTTTTAGACATAAATAATTGTTATTTGGTGCCAGCGTTGAGCATGAACATTATATCTGGATCTTGTTTGATACGAGACGGTTATTCATTTAAATCAGAGAATAATGGTTGTTCTATTTATATGAGTAATATCTTTTATGGTCATGCACCCATGAAGAGTGGTCTATTTTTGTTGAATCTCGATCGTGGTGATACACATATTCATAATATTGATGCCAAAAGATGCAAAGGGGGGGGGGGGGGGGGGGGGGGGGGGGGGGGGGGGGGGGGGGGGGGGGGGGGGGGGGGGGGGGGGGGGGGGGGGGGGGGGGGGGGGGGGGGGGGGGGGGGGGGGGGGGGGGGGGGGGGGGGGGGGGGGGGGGGGGGGGGGGGGGGGGGGGGGGGGGGGGGGGGGGGGGGGGGGGGGGGGGGGGGGGGGGGGGGGGGGGGGGGGGGGGGGGGGGGGGGGGGGGGGGGGGGGGGGGGGGGGGGGGGGGGGGGGGGGGGGGGGGGGGGGGGGGGGGGGGGGGGGGGGGGGGGGGGGGGGGGGGGGGGGGGGGGGGGGGGGGGGGGGGGGGGGGGGGGGGGGGGGGGGGGGGGGGGGGGGGGGGGGGGGGGGGGGGGGGGGGGGGGGGGGGGGGGGGGGGGGGGGGGGGGGGGGGGGGGGGGGGGGGGGGGGGGGGGGGGGGGGGGGGGGGGGGGGGGGGGGGGGGGGGGGGGGGGGGGGGGGGGGGGGGGGGGGGGGGGGGGGGGGGGGGGGGGGGGGGGGGGGGGGGGGGGGGGGGGGGGGGGGGGGGGGGGGGGGGGGGGGGGGGGGGGGGGGGGGGGGGGGGGGGGGGGGGGGGGGGGGTGATGTCTCTTACCGATTTACCGCTATCATTTTGGGGATACGCTCTAGAGACAACTACATTCACTTTATATAGGGCACCGTCTAAATCCGTTGAGACGACACCATATGAATTATGGTTTGGGAAGAAACCTAAGCTGTCGTTTCTAAAAGTTTGGGGATGCGATGCTTATGTCAAGAAACTTCAACCTGAAAAGCTCAAACCCAAGTCGGAAAAATGCGTCTTCATAGGATACCCTAAAGAAACCATTGGTTATACCTTCTACTTAATATCCGAGGGCAAGATCTTTGTTGCCAAGAACGGATCCTTTCTGGAAAAAGAGTTTCTCTCGAAAGAAGTAAGTGGGAGGCAAGTAGAACTCGATGAAGTACTACCTCTTGAACAGGAAAGTAGTGCAGCTCAGGAAAATGTTCCTGTGATGCCTACACCAACTGGAGAGGAAAATAATGATGATGATCAAGGTACTTCGAATCAAGTTGCTACTGAACTTCGTAGGTCCACAAGGACACGTTCCGCACCAGAGTGGTATGGCAAACCTGTCTTGGAAATCATGTTGTTAGACAACGGTGAACCTTCGAACTATGAAGAAGCGATGGCGGGCCCAGATTATTCATATTGTGAATACCAAAAGATGTAAAGTTGATAACGATAGTCCCACATACTTGTGGCACTGCCGCCTTGGTCACATTGGTGTCAAGCGCATGAAGAAGCTCCATGCTGATGGACTTTTGGAGTCTCTCGATTATGAATCATTTGACACATGCGAACCATGCCTCTTGGGCAAAATGACCAAGACTCCGTTCTCCGGAACAATGGAGCGAGCAACCAACTTATTGAAAATCATACATACCGATGTGTGCGGTCGGGGGGGGGGGGGGGGGGGGGGGGGGGGGGGGGGGGGGGGGGGGGGGGGGGGGGGGGGGGGGGGGGGGGGGGGGGGGGGGGGGGGGGGGGGGGGGGGGGGGGGGGGGGGGGGGGGGGGGGGGGGGGGGGGGGGGGGGGGGGGGGGGGGGGGGGGGGGGGGGGGGGGGGGGGGGGGGGGGGGGGGGGGGGGGGGGGGGGGGGGGGGGGGGGGGGGGGGGGGGGGGGGGGGGGGGGGGGGGGGGGGGGGGGGGGGGGGGGGGGGGGGGGGGGGGGGGGGGGGGGGGGGGGGGGGGGGGGGGGGGGGGGGGGGGGGGGGGGGGGGGGGGGGGGGGGGGGGGGGGGGGGGGGGGGGGGGGGGGGGGGGGGGGGGGGGGGGGGGGGGGGGGGGGGGGGGGGGGGGGGGGGGGGGGGGGGGGGGGGGGGGGGGGGGGGGGGGGGGGGGGGGGGGGGGGGGGGGGGGGGGGGGGGGGGGGGGGGGGGGGGGGGGGGGGGGGGGGGGGGGGGGGGGGGGGGGGGGGGGGGGGGGGGGGGGGGGGGGGGGGGGGGGGGGGGGGGGGGGGGGGGGGGGGGGGGGGGGGGGGGGGGGGGGGGGGGGGGGGGGGGGGGGGGGGGGGGGGGGGGGGGGGGGGGGGGGGGGGGGGGGGGGGGGGGGGGGGGGGGGGGGGGGGGGGGGGGGGGGGGGGGGGGGGGGGGGGGGGGGGGGGGGGGGGGGGGGGGGGGGGGGGGGGGGGGGGGGGGGGGGGGGGGGGGGGGGGGGGGGGGGGGGGGGGGGGGGGGGGGGGGGGGGGGGGGGGGGGGGGGGGGGGGGGGGGGGGGGGGGGGGGGGGGGGGGGGGGGGGGGGGGGGGGGGGGGGGGGGGGGGGGGGGGGGGGGGGGGGGGGGGGGGGGGGGGGGGGGGGGGGGGGGGGGGGGGGGGGGGGGGGGGGGGGGGGGGGGGGGGGGGGGGGGGGGGGGGGGGGGGGGGGGGGGGGGGGGGGGGGGGGGGGGGGGGGGGGGGGGGGGGGGGGGGGGGGGGGGGGGGGGGGGGGGGGGGGGGGGGGGGGGGGGGGGGGGGGGGGGGGGGGGGGGGGGGGGGGGGGGGGGGGGGGGGGGGGGGGGGGGGGGGGGGGGGGGGGGGGGGGGGGGGGGGGGGGGGGGGGGGGGGGGGGGGGGGGGGGGGGGGGGGGGGGGGGGGGGGGGGGGGGGGGGGGGGGGGGGGGGGGGGGGGGGGGGGGGGGGGGGGGGGGGGGGGGGGGGGGGGGGGGGGGGGGGGGGGGGGGGGGGGGGGGGGGGGGGGGGGGGGGGGGGGGGGGGGGGGGGGGGGGGGGGGGGGGGGGGGGGGGGGGGGGGGGGGGGGGGGGGGGGGGGGGGGGGGGGGGGGGGGGGGGGGGGGGGGGGGGGGGGGGGGGGGGGGGGGGGGGGGGGGGGGGGGGGGGGGGGGGGGGGGGGGGGGGGGGGGGGGGGGGGGGGGGGGGGGGGGGGGGGGGGGGGGGGGGGGGGGGGGGGGGGGGGGGGGGGGGGGGGGGGGGGGGGGGGGGGGGGGGGGGGGGGGGGGGAACTAGAGGCTCACCAGGGACATATTGTGGTCTAAGTATTCACACGTGTATTATGATTTCCGGATAATACAGTTATAGCATGAATAAAAGACATTTATCATGAACATTGAAATATAATAATACTTTTATTATTGCCTCTAGGGCATATTTCCAACATGGGAGATGCACATACCTACTCCATTGGCGGTGTGCACCAGATCATGACCGCGATACGGCTCATGAGTGGAGAGCTTAGCCATCTCGTTGGTGAGGTGGTTCATGGCTCCCGTGTCCATATACCATGTAGGATCAATGGAGTAAGACGGAGTGCGCCCATGTTCATGACTCGTCACCACAGCAACCTGTTTTTCATTCCCTTTGCCATTATTGCCCAGTCCGAGGAAATCTTGCTTGTAGCATCGATGACGGTGAGAGGCTATGTGGCCCTCAAGGCCACACACCTGAAGGCCTGCTGAGCACCGTAGCAGGGACAACAAGCCACTGGCCTGGTACCGCCAGTGATGGACAGCGTGGCGCCCCGTGGAGCCTGCGAGGATGAGGCCGTCGGCTTCCCACCAAGCGGTGACGGCTTTTGTGGCGTACCGCAGGTCGCAGCGTTGGCGGAGACGAAGCTCGGAGAGGCCTGACGCGCTTTGATGCGTTGTTCACGATCAAGAAGACGCACATAGAGCTCTCGTGGCAGAAGTGGCACCTCATGACCATGGATATTCTCGATGAGATTGTCATAATCGTCATCAACCCAGTTACGTTGTGACGTTTGATACACCCAAGGCACTCTTACGGTATCCGGGAGTTACACGATCTCATGGTCGAAGGAAGAGATACTTGACACTGGCAAAGCTCTAGCAAAACGAACTATACGATCTTTTATGCTATGCTTAGGATTGGGTCTTGTCCATCACATCATTCTCCTAATGATGTGATCCCATCATCAACGACATCCAATGTCCATAGTCAGGAAACCATGACTATCTGTTGATCAC